>JANTPZ010025751.1:0-18638 GCA_025593235.1 Vachellia pachyceras
CTAACTCTGAAATTTAACAATAGAAGCATGATAAAATAGGAAACTATATCACTTTGTAGTCCTCCTCAGCTTTGGGGATTTATATATAGAAAATCATTTTTATTCTTAAATTGAAATATCATTTGTGTTTTTTGCTCCATACAATTAAACCGATACACAATACACATCCATGTGTCGATGTGAGGGAGGATTTTGGTGCCATCGTCATGCTCTTATACGTGACCTCTTGTCCATCAGAAGGGAACTAAATTAATCTTCTTGGGGATGTTTAATTGATTTTCTTTCTTGAAATCTTATTTTGCAGTGTCTGTCTTGCCATTGAGATGGGTAAAAGCTCAATATGTGAAATTGACTTTTGGAGGAACCATAACTATGGGGTTAAGCTAATTTGTAACATGCTTGTGACGGAGCTCAAAGTGTTTTCTTTTTCGTTCTATTTTTGTTTTTCGGAGTAGGGAGATGGTAGTGCGTCTGAATTTAATCCCATCAAGCCTAGACCAAGGGACTATTTGGTTTGTTGCATATGATATTTGATGTGTCATTAGTCAATACTAGCTAGCTACCCCACAAGAGAAAGAGGAACGAAAAAGTCTGGAGCAGGATTGTAAAAGACCCGCAGTGGTTATCATAGCCAATATGTTACTGTCCTTGATATTGCTATCTGTGTGATCTCAGGAGAAATTAGCATTAATATTTTCCCTCCTCTGATGTTATAGGATGGGAATGAATTTTTCTTCAGGATCCTGAGAAGCACTCGACTGGAAGAGGTTATGAGTGCTTACTGTCACCGACTGTCAGTGGATTTGAATTCCCTTGCTTTTCTATTTGATGGCCATCACCTTCAAGCTGAGCAGACTCCAGATGAGGTTTGTGTGAATTCCCTTGTCTCCATTTTCTTGTAAATTCTTATCATATTTGATAACTATTGACCATATTACTGTTTTTTCCCTCATTAAAATTCGATGGGTTGCAGCTGGGAATGCAGAATGGAGCTGAAATAACTGCCATGCCTCATTAGACAGGAAGTTCCCTTGCCTAATGGGAGTGGAGATCTTTGCTCTTGCCCTATTGTAAATATAGACTTGACGTTGATGCCTAATAAGATGTATCTTACATCAACCTACCGCTATGATACTGCTCTTGCTGCTTGAGTTTGTAGGGTTTATGCTTTCTCTGTCAATGTAATTATTGAGTGGCTATCACTATCATGCTGGAGAGATCTAATAACTTATGGGTTGCTTTATGTACTATCTTTGTGCCTCAGCGGGCAGGTGTATGAAATGCTGGTTTATTGAGGATTAGCTTGCTTTTGGGTTGCATAATTAACTATCTTCGTGCCTCAGCTAGCAAATGCATGAAAGTCTAGTTTATTGATGATTGGCGATTTAAGCTTCCTTCTTGTTGATGTGGGGAAGGATATCATCGATGCTTAATATTATATTGGATATGTGAATAAGCTGGATTTGGCAAATGTTAGCTTGTTAAGTTTGGTATGGCTGAGTGCTGACCAAAGAGATGAAATATAGTCCAGAGAAGGAGACGGGGCTGAAGTTATTTCTCGTACCATGGACTTCCATTTTTATTCTCTTTTCTTGGTCAAAGCTAATTACTGGTTGGTACATGGTGAGGGAATATGGAAAGACGATGGAAGGGCGTGGCTTTGATAAAAATTCCTCGTGATTTGATCACCTGCCCTTCCCTATTATTGGATCCTTTGGAGGCCTTGATCGAAATTTGTTTTTGAAAATGTGTTAAAATGTTACTTTTGACATTATACTAGTGGAGGATGGGTTAAGCGGAAGAGTGCTTTAGCATCCGAAGAATAAAATTGCCTTCTCGATGAGTATGTTTGCATGTGCATGGTTTAGGAACAAATTAAAATGTCACTTTTAAAACGTTCAAAACTCAAGAAAAGTTAAAAGATATATAAGCACAAGAAAGTTGTTTTAATTTTTTTTTTGTTTGGTTCAAAAAATTTTAGGAAAGGGTTGGATTTATCCAAGGCATGTAACTCAAAGTTCACTAGGGTCTTTCTTGTGGTTATGGAGCATGAAAAGCGGGACCATTTTTCTTCTGTCCTTAATAGATAGTTTTGTCCAACCTCACTAAATAGTGGAGATGTCTCTCCTAACCCTTCAACTGGAGTTACACTTTAACAACACTTTCCGGGATTGAATCCAATCTATTCATGAGAATGTAAAATCCTTTCGTCGACTGAACCTAACGATGAGGGTTAGTTTTTAAACTTTGATTTGTTGTATTAGTTTTAAACTTTGATTTGTTGTGTCATAAACTTTGATTTGTTGTATTAGTTTTAAACTTTGATTTGTTGTGTCAGGAGAAGTTAATCTCTTGCGCTGCTGGTGTAAACCTGTTGGTTGAATATTACCTATCCCGGAGTTTGATGCCTTTTGTGTTGGGCTTAGGGCTTGCTTGGAACCTAGAAACCTATATTTTGATGGAAAACCATATAATATTTTGGAGTAAATATTATTTTGCTTGGAAAAAATAGAGAAAGCTAGATTGATGCACAATTAATACAGCATTTTGGAGTAAATATTTATGAGTATATACCATATAATAACGACAGATGTGATATTATACATTGAATTTTCTCCTCCGAGTATTTAAAATTTTTTATCAATAGCATTTAAAAGTGGTAATTTGAGGTCTTTAAAGAATGGGAGTGTCCTGTATTTATCATTATTTTATGTGGAAATTCCTCAATAATATCAAGAAAATCCGTATTGTAACTTTAAAAATGAACTGTACACTTTTGAAACGCCAACAACAATTATTTGAAGAATCTTACTATCTTTTTTTAATAAAGAATCTTACTATCAATATATATATATATATATATATCAATGTTATAAATTAATCAATTAAAACGTCATTTTTGCAGATATTTTTATATATGTTTAATGTCAACCCCCAGAAAATTGGTTTAACACTGGATGGCAAAGGTGATACGTAGTTTTCTTAAAACCAAAACATGTGATTCGCAGATTTTTATTTTGATCCATCATGTGATTTATAGTGACATGTATTGATGTTAATGTTATAATTCTAAAGTTCAAAAAACAAATTTTTCAAAATCTTAGACGAAGTTTGATATAGTAAGTGGCATTATATGTTATAGTTAAATGTTAATTATATATAAATATTTTAGAATACATATTATAATTAATTTACTTAACTTTTTTAATCTTCCTAAAAATCAACTAATGTGATCAGCATAATTTACAAAGAAGATATGCATGAGCGTGCTATAATTAGAGGAAGTGGCTGTTGCAATGTCGAATTAAATTATATTAAAGTATACATTTGGTTATCAACGTAAAACCAAACATATAATTCGAGGCCATTTGTTGCGGCGAAAATTAAAAAAGGAAAAAGAAATATTTCTATCGCTCAAAGGTGTTTGGTGGCTATTTTTTCTGTTAACCTATTTTCCAGTTGCGTTGGATTTTCCTTTATATACATAGAAAAAGGGCTTCCCACCTATTTAGGTAACAATCCATTCAATCAATATTTTAATTTCACACCGTGAAAGTAAATGCCTGATCTGAATTTGAAATCCAAATTTTGATTTGGTACTGTACAAATAGAGCATAAATTTTAATGTCACTCCCAAATTGCTAAATAACTAAAATATAAAGTATTTAAAATACTTTTAAATAAATATACATCCCAAATATTTCTATAACTTCTTATATTATCCATCATCCATTTTTCATTCACGCGTTACCAAATATGTTAGTCTTTGAGGTGCCAATGAATTTGTTGTTGGTAGTAACTAAAGGCATAGGACAAAATGATTAGGTTTGGTTTGTTTGGAGTATTTGGGCAAGTAAGCATCGTCTTAGGTTGGTAATGAAGACAATCAAAATGTCTTAAATAAGGAGTGGCGTGTGCATAGGGTGAACGTAATGTAATGTTGGCCTTTTCCTCCTCCTCTGCATTTATGCTAATGCTGTGTGGACCTTTTTGCTATTCTTCACATTACATTTTTGTATTCTATATATTCCCCTTTGTTGAAACTATTTTATTTGAGTATTTTTTTTCATTATATTCAAAAGATTTAGGTCTCTCTCATTACTCATTTCCCATCTTGTATTTAAAAAAAGTATTTAAAAGTTTTTTTCCCATCTAGTATCTGGAGCTTTACCCCGACTAATCCGGACCCGACCCGTGTCGCGCATCTAGAAATAGTGGGTGAGTCTCCCAATGGTGGCTACTGCATGCACAAAGACTTTAAAAGTTAGTTTATAAGCCTAACTCTGAAGTTTAACAATAGAAATATGATAAAATAGGAAACTTTACCACTTTCTAGTCCACCTCAGCTTTAGGGATTTATATATGGGAAATTATTTTTATATTGAAATATCATTTATGCTTTTTGGTCCTTACAATTAAACAGACACACAATACACATCCATGTGTATTCTGAAATATGGAATTCCTGATCAGATAGGTTCAGTATGCGAAGTATCAAGCATATGTTTTTTTAATATGTCTATTCTGAAATTTGGAATAGTTGATATTCAGCACTTTTGATCTGATTTATTCAAGAGCATAGCTGAGTACATAAATAGAGTAAATTAGAATTACCTAACTACCTAGAATCTAGGAATATATAATTTGAATCAACTTATAGAATCTAGGAAGATTTAACTTGAATTAGAATATAATCTGATTCAAATATCCTAATATTAAGAAAAATAATAATAATGAAAAGAGTACATAAGAAAATAATAATAATAATCTAAATACGATCAGATCCTAACTAATAACCATTAAGCTTAGTGGGTCCGAGTTGTATGTTATCCAACATGGCAAATTGCCATAAGCACTTATAAGTACTTATTCACACAAGCCGAAGCAAATATGTGGAGGAGATTGTCTCGTTTTGCGAAAAAGCACTGTTGAACGTGCTTATAAAAATAAGCTAGCGGTTGCCAAACAAGCCTCATTATAGGTTATGTCTATTTATACTTATTTTAGATACATATGCATTCCCAGGCGCAGGTATCAATCAAGAAAGAAGAGAAACTGTTGTTGCTCACAATATCTAAAATCGAGATCATATTATGTTACTCTCTGTAAGACCACTTTGCTTGATTGATTCTTACATTAATTTCACAAATAACAAATTATGGATTTAGTTTTTGGAATCTGTGTATAGATTGAAGTGAAAAGAGGTTTTTGACTTTTGGCAAATATGATATTTTGTCCTGGTAAATGAAAGGTTTAGATATGAAAGAATAAGGTGTGGGCCAAGTAAGTTCCAATGCTACTTTTATTGCCTTTTATAGCTCTATATTATATTAGTATAGTCTTTTAACAAACATTGTTACGTAGTATGAATAAGTCCAACCCCTGCCTTTTCCTCAGCCATAATACAATTTGCCACTTGCATGAATCATAAGACTGCATTTTCGTATTTGGCTCTTGAAAACTTCTGTGCAACCAATAAAACCAAAATGGCTGACCTTGTTTTATAAGACTGCTATTGAGGAAGCTTTTCTTAAGTCACTTGTTTTATTTTTAAGTTTATTTGTATATTCCAGCTAAAAACTGCTATCAACCGTGCAACCTCCCAAAATGATTTGTTGACTATTAGAGATGCCCTTGAAGTTTCTACTTGTACAAGAAAGAAATAAATAATGTGGCAGATTATGTCCAGGGTATCTTATTTCTCTATCTATTTGGGAGGAGCTACGGTATGTACTGCATGTTACTATTTATTCATGGTTTAATCATCAAGAGTTTAGTCGCATAATAATCATTTCTTGTATCATTTACATGGATGCTATTAATCATCTATGCTCATGCTATAATGTTGACCTTTTACCTGTCCTTCACGTGACATTTTTTTTATTCTATTCCTCTTTGTTGAAACTTTTTGATTTGAGTATTTTTTTTCCTCATCATATTAAAACGATTTAGGTCTCTCTCATTACACGCTACTGGGCCAACAGGTTTCCACCGTGATCAGTCTATTTAACCAGAGAATTCAGCGGTCAATGTTGCTCCATTCTAGGCGGCGCATCTTGTTCTACATCGGAGATTTCCTAGGTTTTCTGAAGTAAGATGGAGGCCGACGCGAGTACCCAGAAGCTAAGAAAATGGTTTATCTACTCATCACCCGATCAGGCTGGGTATATCGACCTTAAGGTCAAGGGACAGGTTTGTGGTTGATCCTTTTGTTGCCCGGTCGATCTTCCTTTTCCCTTGCATGCAAACTGAGGGTTTTGGGAGCGATATATAATGGAATCTAGGGTTTTGTTTCTGTTTAGGGTCGTATTAAGTGGAATAATTCGATGCTAATGTCTTAGCTATGATTTCGTCCTGACTCTTTCAAACTGGAGATCCAAGAGTGGTACAAGTATTTTCCTGTGGGGCATGCTTATACAGTTTCCTAATATGTACTCTGTATCACGGTCTACTTTAGAGAACCCTAGATTTCTCTAGAATTCTTTTGTAAATACTCGTTTGTTCATGCACTTCTAGAGTTCTCTACACATTTTTCACATGTGTGAATATCTTAGATATTTTATGAGAGAATTATGGAAGTTTTGTTATAGGCCGTCGGATCGAATCGATCTCCACCCTCCATTGAGGAGATGGAGTAGTATAAATACTCTCAAGGGGTTCATTTGTAATTCACCAAGCATTCAAGCAATTCAAAACATTCTCCCAAATTCTCTATCTCTCTCTAGTTTCTCTCTTTAGACTTCCTTAGTTCTCATAACTAAGTTAAATGTTAGAAGACTTACTAGCAGGTTCCAAAGCTTGAGTTTGAACAAAGCTTGTTAGACCGTACGGAGCATACATCAAGTAAATACTAAGCCCGTGACATCTGACTCGCGTTTATAGGGTCTATAATTCACGAAGAGACATTTTTTAACTGCTTGATCAATGTGTCTGTCAGCTTTTCTTGTCAGTTAATTCTTCATGAGAAGGAGTTTTGGAGTATGCCTCGTAGAGGCAGGAATTCTGCTGTACGTATTTACGAATGGATTAGACGTATATTGGACAACAATTATATATATATTTGATTAACGATTAAACTGCTGCTATTGTTATTGTATTTATTACATCAATTTCATTCAATTCAATTCTAATATTTATTTCCATCGGAATAAATTCTTTAACACCAAACTGGGCCCTTAGTTAGAATTGGTTGACATGTTACCCTCCTCCATATGTGTAAGAGAGATCAGTCTCTAGCTCTCATAAGAGAATATTCAAAATTGTTAAGAAATTACTGCTCCATTCCTGAATATATGATAAGAGTAAGAGTCAGAGAAGGGAGAGGGAGATTTTTGGTGAGAGGGTGATAAACAAATGAAAGCAAAGGGTTTGACTTGGTGGGTTTGATGTCGAAGGTATTGACATGAGAAGTCGTAGGGTTTAAGAAAAAGAGTTTGATAGGACAATAATGAGTTTGAGAGTATTAATCAAGTCGTAGAGGTGGTTGAGGTTAATTTCAACTGCTAACAACAAAACATCAATGGATAGGCCGTTGAATTAGGGTTTTGTGTCTGTGATCTTGTCTCTCATTGTCAAAATCTGTAGCTACTTTGATGAATTGGTTGTCAATGGAGGTCGGTTGATGAGCTTCTGTTCACCCAACACCACTCAAAAAGCTGAGTTGCCTTATGTGTTGGAGCCATACTTTCATTCTCTGGATGCGTTTGACAATAATTATGGGGAGACAAAACACACGTTAACATTGTTTTTCCACAAAACGATATAACCTCATTGACATATTTATCTCGACTTATGTAAAAAAAACTTCTCTGCTGCTTTCTCAACGGACTCTCTGTCTAGGAGGCCACCCTCATGCCTGATGACTCATATGGTAGTGCATGTGAATATGTCACTAGTTTTTAAAATGTTTGGTTGAAATCCGAATAAAGTGATGAGTCCACTCTTATGTGAAATTATTAGATAATACCAGAGTTGGCAATACAAGTCGTGACGAGCTCAGGATGACATTTTTAAAATCCGTGGGTCGATCAGTTTTCAAGTTTAGACAGTGACTTCGAAGCTTCTTAACCTAACTAGAGACTATCATGGTGAATATAATTATTGAATGTGTTGTTGCAGTAGTAAAGGCATAGAACAAAAATGATTAGGTTTGGTTTGGTTTCTTTGGAGTATTTGAGCAAGGAAGCATCTTAGGTTGGTAATGAAGACAAGCAAAATGTCTTAAATAAGGAGTGGCGTGTGCATAAGGTGAACCTTTTTGCTATTCTTCACATTACATTTTTGTATTCTATTCCCATTTGTTGAAACCTTTTTATTTGAGTAATTTTTTTCCCATTATATTCAAAAGATTTAGGTCTCTCATTACTCATTTACCATCTTTATCATCAAATGATTGGTTTGGGAGCATTTTTTTTCCTTATTATGTGGTCTGCATGATTTTGTGTTTTTTTAAAAAAATGAATGAAATAAAGAAATCAATCTTTTCATACCTACTTAAGTTGTCATAAATATTAAGGGCTCTTCTTTTAAACAAACAATTAGAGGGTTTTTTTTTAAAAAATAACATAGGTATTTACCAAGGCAATTTTGTTTTAGGTAATATTGGGCATTTTGCCCATATCCTCCATAAGTGATTTGAACCTTCATGTGCCATGTTTATATGGGATAACATATTTTAATATGCCTAACCCTGTTAGTAAAATTAGAAACCAATTTTTGCTAAGCACTTGTATCATCCTAATAGAGGCAATTTTGTTCAAAGCACATGTAGAACTAAATATGGATATATCTCTGGGTGAGAATTCAAATATTAATTCTTCACGTTGTGAATGACTATCCTCTTCCACTAAAAATATCATTTTATTTTAACACTATTATTAAAGTTAATTAAACATTCAACCAATGGACATTGAGTCTGATGGGAGGGACTAGTTACTCATGAAGTGATGAACTAAATTTGAAATCCCTGTTGTAAGAGATGATCACATTTGATATCTAAGGGCATCTTGAATATTGGTTATTTTGCTTTGTGCAAAAAAAAAAAGTTCTTGCCATAATCTATATCGTGCTTGAGAAATTCAGGCCCATAATATTGGGCTTAATCTATCCATGCTACTGGCCCTAACATACTTTTCGGCTTCTCAGATCTTTTCTTCTAAGAAATTCCGTACATGAATATTTTCTTATGAAGATGTGATAAGATGAAAAGATTCCAAAACTTCATTTAAAAAGGGATTGGACGTATATTGGATAACAATTAGATATATATTTGATTAATGATTAACTGCTATTGTTATTGTATTTGAATGTTATCCACCTTATTCATGATGTAGACTGTGATGGCTAAAAACAATAAGAATTTATTATGCACAATCCTGTCTAAATCAGCTCATGGGGATATATAATATTGAAAAGGAAAAATATATAATGCATTTAATTGATCTATTTTATAACACCTTTCAATGTTGACAAAGCTTTTTGTTGTTGTTATAATGATTCAATTGTTGTCCATTCCATTTGAATCCATCCTTAACTCCCGAACGTAGCCTTATGTAACAACACTGGCCTTGTTTGGTGGAACGTTTGGAAAAGCCAAACGCACGTTCAACAATATTTTTCTGCAAAATGAAATAATCCCCTTCACGTATTTTACTCGCCTTACGTAAAAATACTTCTATATCATGTTACTAAACGAGCATACTATGTACCATTTTTATAAAAGAAGTATTTATGCATATAGTTTTCTTGGCACAAAATGAGAATAAAAGTATTCAAGTAATATTCTTATAAATGAAGTATCTATAGCTTGTTTGGTACACCAAATGAGAACGGGCGAGATACAAAATGACTTTGTATTAGAAAATAAGCACCGCGCTTAAACTTTAAAAGTTAGTTTATAAGCCTAACTCTGAAGTTTAACAATAGAAATATGATAAAATAGGAAACTTTACCACTTTCTAGTCCACCTCAGCTTTAGGGATTTATATATGGATAATCATTTTTATATTGAAATATCGTTTATGTTTTTTGCTCCTTACAATTAAACAGACACAATACACATCCATGTGTGGATTCGAGGGAGGATTTTTTGCCATTGTCATGCTATTATAGGTGACTTTTTGTCCATCAGAAGGGAACCAAATTAATCTTCTTGGGGATGTTTAATTGATTTTCTTTCTTGAAACCTCATTTTGCAGTTTCTGCCTTGTCATTGAGATGGGTAAAAGCTCAATATGTGTCATTGACTTTTGGAGGAACCATAACTATGGGGTTAAGCTAATAGTAACATGCTTGTGTCAGAGTTCAAAGTGTTTTCTTTTTCTTTCTATTTTGTTTTTTGGAGTAGGGAGATGGTAGTGCATTTGAATTTAATCCTATCAAGCCTAGCCTGAAAATTCAGCTGGGTGCCAATGGACTATTTGGTTTGTTATATATGATATTTGATGTGCCATTAGTCAATACTAGCTAGCTACCCCACCAGAGAAAGAGGAAGTAAAAGTTCTGGAGCAGGATTGTTAAAGACTCGCAGTGGTTTTCATATAGCCAATATGTTACTGTTCTTGATATTGCTTTATGTGTGATCTCAGGAGAAATTAGCATTAATATTTTCCCTGGTCTGATATTATATGATGGGAATGGAGTTTTCTTCATGATTAAGAGAAGCACTCAACAGAAAAAGCTTATGAATGCTCACTGTGACAATCAGTGGATTTTAATTCCATTGCTTTTTCTATTTGATGGCCGTCGCCTTCGAGATGAGCAGACTCCAGATGAGGTCTGGTTGGATTTCCTTGTCTCCATTTTCATGTAAATTGTGCTCATATTTGATAACTATTGACCATATTACTGTTTTTTCCCTCATTAAAATTCGATGGGGTGCAGCTGGAAATGGAGGATGGAGATGAAATAGAAGCCATGCTTCATCAGACAGGAGGTTCTGTTGCCTAATGGAAGTGGAGATCTTTCCTCTTGCATATAAATATAGACTTCCTTTAATTTGAAGTTGATGCCTAAGATGTATCTTCCATCAACCTACTGATATGATACTGCTCTTGCTGCTTGAGTTTGTAGGGTTTATGCTTTCTCTGTTAATGTAATTACTGAGTGGCTATCACTATCATACTGGTGAAATTTGATAACTTAAGGGTTGCATGATTTACTTTCTTTGTGCCTCAGCGAGCAAGTGTATGAAATGCCGGTTTATTGAGGATTAGCTTGCCTGCGGGTTGCATAATTAACTATCTTTGTGCCTCAGCAAGCAAATGTATGAAACGCTAGTTTATTGATGGTTGGTGATTTGAGTTTGCCTTCTTGTTGATGTGGGGAAGGATATCATCATCGATGCTTAATGTCATGTTGGATATGTGAATAAGCTGGATTAGGAAATGTTAGCTAGTTATGTTTGGTATGGCTGAGTGCTGACCAAAGAGATGAAATATTGTCCAGAGAAAGAGATGGTGATGAAGTTATTCTCGTACTATGGATTCCATTTTTATTCTCTTTTCTTGGTCAAAGCTAATTACCGGTTGGTGAATGGTGAGGGAATATGGAAAGAAGATGGAAGGGCATGTCTTTGATAAAAATTCCTCATGGTTTGATCACCAGCCCTTCCCTATTATTGGATCCTTTGGAGGCCTTGACCGAAATTTGCTTTTGATGATGTGTTAAAATGTCAATGATAAGGGCTGGGTAGGCTGGGTCGATCAGAAGGGCTAGTCATCTATAATGTAATGAATCGATATTTAAATCTCTTTTAAAATAGATGTTTTAGTACTCGACAATGTTTTGAATAAAATTGCCTCAATGAGAGTATGTTTACAATTTTATGGTTTAGAAAAGAAATATCACTTTTTAAAATGTCAAAACTATACAGGAAAGTTAAAAGATATATAGGCTAAAGAAAGTTGTTTTAAACCTTTTTTTTTGTACCAAAAAATTTTAGGAAAGAGGTTGGATTTATCCATCATCTAATGGTAGTGTATGTAATTCATGATCCACTAGGTTTTATCTTGCGATTATGGAGTATGACAATCAGGTCCATCTTCTAATTGTACTTAACAGGTAGTTTTATCCAATTTTACTAAACTATGGTGATGTCTCTTCTTACTCCTCGATTGGAGTCTTACCTTAGTAGCACTTTTCGGGATTGAATCCAATTCATTTGTGAGAATGTGCCAGTCTGGGAATACGGTAGAGAAGTACTTTTACGTAAGCCGAGTTAAATATGTGGATGAGATTCTCTCGTTTTGCGGAAAAACACTGTTGAACTTGCTTTTAGGGTGTAAATAAACTTTTTCAAACAAGTACAATGTTTTATCCCTTTGCCAACTGAACCCAAGAATGGGGGAAGCATTAGTCTATGATTTGTTGTATCATGAGAAGTTAATCTCTTGTTGGTGTAAACCTGTTGGTCGAATGTTACCTATCTCCAAGCTTGAAGCCTACTGTGTTGGGCTTAGATTGAAATCCAATACCTCGAAATATTGGGTTAAATTTATCCATTTATTGCTGTAACTGTCTCTTTTATATCACTAAACCATTCCACTCATTTTCTGTTGATAATATATTAAAAATTACCTTCATTGGCAAAAAAAAGTTCATACCACGCATTTATTCACCAATGATGTATTTGTTATATTTTATTTAATGAATTTGATAATAATAGTGAAATCTTGCACTTTGGATCTAATTTATTTAAAATCATAATTGAGTACATAAATAGAGCAAATTAGATTTACCAAACTACCTAGATCTAAGAATATCTAATTTGAATTAGATTATAGAATCTAGGACTATCTAATTTGAATCAGATTATAATCTGATTCAAATATCCTAATATTAAGCAAAAAGATTACATAATAAAATAATTAAAAATCTAAATACAATCAGATCGTAACTAATAATCGTTAAGTTGAGTGCATCCCAGTTGTATGTCATCCAACACTCCCTCTCAAGCTGGGGAGTAGATATCAATCATCCCTAGCTTGCTTGATAGTTCTTCAAACTTTGGTTTTGGAATAGATTTAGTGAGGATGTCCGCTACTTGATATTTTGTGGGCAAATAGCTGACTTCTATAATCTTTCCTTCCATCTTTTCATTAATGAAATGACGATCTATCTCCACGTGTTTCATCCGATCATGATGATCAGGGTTCTTCACAATCTTAATTGTGGCCATGTTGTCACAAAATAATTTTATCAGACTTTCATAATCTATATTCAGTTCTTTGAATAATCTCTCGAACCATAGACCTTCACAAAGTCCTAGAACCAATGCTCTAAGTTCAGCTTCTGCACTACTACGAGAAACTACTGGTCGTTTCTTGCTTCTCCAAGTTACAAGGTTCCCCTAAACAAAAGTACAATATCAGGTGGTAGATCTTCTGTCAACTACAGAACTTGCCCAATTAGCATCTGTATATATCACAATTCCTTTGTTAATTCCCTTCTTGAAATACAATCCTTTACCTTGAGTAGATTTGAGATACCTGAGAATTTTTAAAACTGCAGTCATGTTCTCTTTATTGGTAGATTAGAGAATTGACTTATAACACAATTAATATAGACATAAACATTTAATGTTTAATATAAATGATTAATATAGACGATTGATATGGACATCTTACCCCCTCTATGTTTAATGAAGAGGGTGTAATTAGATTGACATTGAGAGTAGTTATACCTCTTAAGAGACTGGGCAAATCCTTCAAACCATGCCCTTGGTGATTACTTGAGTCCATACGAGGACCTTTTAAGTCTATAAACTTTGCCTTCATTGTCATTTGATTTAAAGCTAGGGGAATCTCCATATACACTTCTACTAGATCACCATTTAAGAAGGCATTTTTTTACATCTAGTTGATGTAATGCCAAGTCAAGGTTCGCTGCCAAGGAAAGAAGCACCTTAATCGTGTTAAATTTGGCAACTGGTGCAAATGTCTCTTGATAGTCAATACCAAGTTTGAGTGAAACCTCTGGTTACAAGTCTCACCTTATGCTTGTTAAGGTTCCCATCCGAATTGTATTTGTTTGTAAGAATCCATTTACATCCAACTGTATTTTTGTCCTTTGGAAACTTTGTTAATTCCCAAGTTTTGTTTTTCTTGAGTGCCTCTATTTCCTCATAAACTACTTTTTTCTAAGCTGGAATTTTTAGTGCCTCATGAACATCCCTTGGAATCTTTTCTACTGACACTCTAGCTGTAAAGGCTTTCATACTAGGAGACAACTTGTCATATGAGACAAGTTGGGAAGAAGTGATCCTCATTCAGGTCCACCTCTTGGGAAGAAGTGTCAGGTGGTTCAAAAGTAGTTGCAGGTTGGTATGAGGTGATGTCTAACTCGGCTAGGGTTGAAAATAAGAGGGTTGAGACATGTTCACAGTAGTACTTGTTGGGAAGTAAAAAATAGGCCATTCATAACTATCACTCTCCCCATGAATGGGCAATTTTTGGTAATACAGAAGATGTTCAGCAAAAGAAACATCAGAAGACACATAATACTTCCTAGTAGGTGGATGATAGCAATGATAGCCTTTTTCTGTGTGAGAATACCCAACAAAGATGCACTTAAGTGCTCGGGCATCTAGTTTGGAGGCTGGAGTGGTATGAACATACACTACACACCCAAAGATTTTAAGGTAAAGAGAATGGATGAAGATGGTTGAAGGAAGAACTTCAAGAAAAACTTGATGAGGAGTTTGAAATTGAAGAGTTTTGGAGGCTAATCTATTAATAAGGTAAGTAGAGGTTAAAACAGTATCATCCCAAAATTGACTGGAGCATTAGAGGCCAACAAAAGGGAGCGGGTCATATTAATGAGTTGTCTATTTTTCTCTCGAAGACCCCATTTTGTCGGGGGGTATGGGGCAGGAACTTTGGTGATGGATATCATGAAGGGTAAGGAAATCTTTCATTGTGGAGTTGAAATATTCTCTACCATTATCAGTACGTAGAATCTTTATTTTGGTTTGGAATTGAGTGTCAACAAAGGCATGAAAGCTTTTGAAAACAACATGAACCTCCGATTTTTCCTTGAGAAGGTAGACCCAAGTCAAACGAGTATGATCATCAATAAACATTACAAACCATCGAGACCCATTGGTACTAGGATTTTAGAAGGCCCCCAAACATCACTATGAATAATATGAAAAGGCTTACTTGGTTTATAAGGTTTAGAGGGATAATTGTGGCGTGTGTGTTTAGCAAGAGAACACGTATCATAGTGAAAGAAGGATAAATCTTTATTTAAAAATTGAGGATACAATCTTTTAAAATACTCAAGACTAGGATGTCCAGGATGAGAATGCAATAAACCAATTTCACTCAAAATAGAATTTGAAAGAAGACAACTAGGTAAACTAGTCATAGGAACATTTGATGCTGCATCAGCTTCATTCTTGAAGTAGTAGAGGTCTCCAACTTTCTCACAAAAACCAATCATCCCACCATTTCTCGCATCTTGAAATACACCACAAAAAGATCGGAAATTAGCATGGCAAGCCTTTTGGTGGTCAATTTTCCCACAGAAATCAGATTGCATGCAAGTTTAGGTACATATAACACATTATGGAGAGTAATGTTATCAGAGAGGAGAACAGTCCGAAGGTGAGTCACATCCACATAGGAAGCATCAGCCACCTTCACAACCCAACGTTCAGGACATGGTCGACTCTCATGGAGTAAAGATATGTCACCAGCCATATGATCAGTAGCCCCAGAATCCACTACCCATCGATTAGAAACACATCTTGCAGAAAAATAAGCAACAGAGATCATACCTGACTTGGTTGCAATGAGACTAGTAACAGTTCTTACTTTAGGTACCTTCTCATAATTGCTGAGAAATTTGTGGATTTGGTCCTTTAATTAATCCAGATCATATTTGGGCTCTTCTTCCTCGTAACCAGTAGCATAATTATGAGCCTCCTCCTTCCCCTCTTGTTTATCTTGAGGACAACCATGGAGCTTCCAGCACTTGTCACGGGTGTGACCCTTTTTATTGCAGTGATCACAATGAAGGTGGCTTCTTCCTTCTCCTCAAGCTACCATCTCAGTAGACTTACTTGCAAGCGGTGATGAAAAAATGCTTACTTTCTTACGACATTCTTCATAGCGAACAATGGAGAAGACTTCACAAATAGAAGGGATGGGATGGGTACCTAGAATCCGATTTCTAACCTCTTCAAATTCATTATTCAAGCCGATGAGGAATTTGTAGATTCTATCTGTTTCGATCCATCATAGAAAGCTTTAGGCATCGGTAGTACTTATATTGTACTGACCTCTTCATAGTACGAAGGATATCATTGATGCTTATATTGGATATGTGAATAAGCTGGATTTGGCAAATGTTAGCTGGTTATGTTTGGTATGGATAAGGGCTGACCAAAGAGATGAAATATAGTCTAGAGAAGGAGACGGGGATGAAGTTATTCTCGTACTATGAACTTCCATTTTTATTCTCTTTTCTTGGTTAAAGCTAATTACCGGTTGGTACATGGTGAGGGAATATGGAAAGATGATGGAAGGGCATGGCTTTGATAAAAATTCCTCGTGATTTGATCACTGGCCCTTCCCTATTATTGGATCCTTTGGAGGCCTTGACCGAAATTTGTTTTTGAAGATGTGTTAAAATGTTACTTTAGACATTATACTAACGGAGGATGGGTTGAGCGGAAGAGTGCTTTAGCATCCGAAGAATAAAATTGCCTTCACGAGGAGTATGTTTGCATGTGCATGGTTTAGGAACAAAATGTCACTTTTAAAATGTTCAAAACTAAAGAAAAGTTAAAAGATATATAAGCTGGAGAAAGTTGTTTTAAATTTTTTTGTTTGGTACAAAAAATTTTAGAAAAGGATTGGATTTATCCAAGGCATGTAACTCAATATTCACTAGGGTCTATCTTGTGGTTACGGAGCATGAAAAGCAGGCCCATTTTTCATCTGTCATTAATAGGTAGTTTTGTCCAACCTCACTAAATAGTGGAGATATCTCTTCTAACTCTTCAACTGGAGTTACACTTTAACAACACTTTCCGGGATTGAATCTAATCTATTTATGAGAATGTTTGATCACTTCGTCAACTGAACATAGGGAGAGGGGTCGTTTTTAAACTTTGATTTGTTGTATCATGAGTAGTAGTTTTAAACTATGATTTGTTGTGTCAGGAGAAGTTAATCTCTTGCGCTGCTGGTGTAAATCTATTGGTACCTCGTTGGTTGAATGTTACCTATCACGGAGCTTGAAGCCTACTGTGTTGGGCTTAGGGCTTGCTTGGAACCTATTATGAAACCTAGCTTTTGTTGTAAAACATAGGTTTTATCTAAATACTCACATTTGTCCGAAAAGCTATTCTCGAGACAAAATATAGATTTGTAACCTATGTTTTGAAAGAGCCATTTCTTGTCAAATCACAATCTCCCTCCTAATAAATTTTCTCTTTCTTTCTCTTTCCTATTTACATTTTGCCTCGAACTTCATAAAAGCCAATAATTTCCCCAAAAACAATCATATTTCAAAACCTATGTTTTGTCTCGAATTCCATAAAAGATATTCTTAAACGGACTTCCAAACGAGCTCCTAGGTTGAAATCTGATCCCCCCAAGTATTGGGTTTCTTATCCATTTATTGCCGTAACCGTCTCTTTTAAACAATTGAACTATCCAACACATTTTCTGTTGATTAAATATAAAAAATTACCTCCGTTGGCAAAAAAAGTTCATGCCACACGTTAATTCACCCATGATATATTTATTATATTATATTTAATGAATTTAATAATAATAGTAATGTAATAATACAAAAAAATTGAAATAAAAACAATTGTATTCAATTATAATTGCAAAAACGCTTCCTGATCCAAAAGGAAAATATTCATGTCATGTTTTTTATGTCAATTATATATAGTTTCTCAATTACATGTGTCTTGTTTTTAAAATACTATAATTTAATTATAACTCTATATGATGAACAAATAAAACATACGATTAAGTATGATTAAAGAATCTGATATAATAAATATAAGAAACTTACTGCCTTGATTAATTATTAATGATAATAAAGCCATAACTTATACTACATACCTTGAGGTACCTCGTGCCTTTGACTATGGTTTTGTGCGTCAGAAGGAAAACCGATTGGCCTATTAATCTTTTGGAGGATTTTTGAATTCATTTTTTATCTTCTAATCTTATTTATACAATGCCCTGATTTCCCCACCTCGTCGTGTGATTATCTCTGCGGGGTGAGGGAGGAATGCATCTCCTACTATTATGTTTGAATTTAAGTATCCCATGACATGGGCTAAGATCAAGGTTCAAAAAATCGGACCGGACAACGAACCGGCTGAGACACTGGGTCAAGGGTCAGAGGTCGAATCAGGGTCGAACCGGGGGTTAACCCGGGGGTCGACCCGGCTATAAAAAAATTAAAAATATTACAAATTAATTTGTAATAACAATCTATGCATTAGGAATCTAAATATTCATGTACTAATCAAAGTTCTAACATTTTAATACATATATCAAAAATTCAAAATAGTAGATTATATCATCTACAAATCAAATCCATCATCATAAAGTTTGAGAATCTACTAATCAAAGTCATCATCATTTAAATTTTGGGAATTTGGTGGAATG
>JANTPZ010025752.1:0-11029 GCA_025593235.1 Vachellia pachyceras
GATTTTAACTACCCTTCTATCACAGTGCCTATTTTAAGTGTGAAACCTATCAATGTTACTCGTAAAGTAACAAATGTTGGGCCTCCAAGTACATATTCTGTAAGTGTCAAAGCCCCAAGAGGAGTCAAGGTTGTTGTTCTTCCAACGACTTTGACCTTTACGAGGACAAATCAAAAGGAGAGCTATAGGGTTATTTTAAAGGCAACAAATTCAGCCAAAATTTCAGAGCCTTCATTTGGAGAGTTGACTTGGATTGACGGGAAGCATAAAGTGAGGAGTCCTATAGTAATCCATCAATATGAGAAAATGACTACGTAGATTTACAATAAATTAGTGTGCTCAGATGCGTTTCGGTGTGTGGATGTAATAATCTTTGTGATTTACAATAAGTCCTCTCGCAGCTTTCTCAACTTCATTTTTAATTTAGCAAATTTATGATATGGGTTCAGTCTGAAATCTTACTTTATAAAGTTATTATTAGTCCTCATGTCTTCACACCGATAGTTTCAAATGATTTTTTTCTATTAATCAGTTGTTATTTTTTAAAAAAGTTGACTTATTATGTCATCATTTAATAATATTTTCTCAATATTTTACATTTGGATAAAAAAGTCAATTTAAAAATTGAGAGATTGAAATTATGGCTGAATCTATCTTAATTAGTTGGATAACCGTATAAAAATATATGATTATTAAAATTTGGCCCTTCTTTGCTAGTAAGTAAAGATTATGAGAGAGAGAGATCCAGCAAAATGAAAAAAAAAATAGAGACTCGTGTAAATGAAATTCATTGAGTCTTGCATCCATAATTTTTACATATACTATGATATGACATCTTTAAGAGAGGATTGATCAAAATCCATTAATCATTTTATATAAACTAAATTTATGATAGGTCACATTATTAACATATACATGTCATAAACTCCAATCAATATACGGAAATATAGCTTATTTTATAATTTATTTAAGGATTAATACAATTTTTTATCCTTCAAATTTACCTTTATTTTGATTTTATCCCATTAAGTTTCATTTTATTTAAAATGTCGATTCATATAATCTAATAAAAATATGAATCATTTTACTCTTAAAGGATCAAAGCAACTATATATAATATTTAATACTCTAAGGAAGTCCATTAAGAGACATTCTCATATAACAATTTTATAAAACCTGTTTAAACCAAACCACAAATCAGCATCATATCACTAATACAAACTCAACATCCTTTTCCAACAGCATCTTTCATTCATATCTATTCCACAATTATACTTCAAAAATAGTTTATATAAGCAATTACTGCGTTCACAAGCTTAAGAGTATATAAGCATCTCAAAATCAAATAACTAACATTCAAAATATGTAGAACACAACTCAAAAGGCCTATAATGACAAATATATATTTTGTTTAGGGATAAATATCATCCTAGTGAATGCAATATGTTTAAGGCACTATCATTTGTCAAAGCGGAGAATTTAATCTTGATTCATTACATTGTAAAAAAATTAATATGTTTCAATGACAAATATACATCAATAAATGAGATATAAAATTTATTATGTGTTACCTTTACCATAATCTATTATAGTAAATATCAAATAGGGATGAAGTTAAAAGGTTCTTGAATTTTAAGATACAATTAAATGAGATATAAAATTTTACTTAGTCTACATAAATCATGTTGGAAATGATTTATAATACAGGACAAAAGGAAAACTCACACAATATTGTAATTTCTGCGCGCATGCATACTATATTAGGCCCAAAAATACTCGGCAAGAAAAAATTGGCCCAAAGAAAGTCATAATATTGGAAAGCAAGAGTTGACCATGGGAAGCTGCAATACAAATAAAAATAATAAAAGGAAAATGACAAGTGCATACCTTTCTCTTTTTTTAACTCATTAACAAATTTTTAGTATATAATTAAAGAAATTTTAAGAAATCATTAAATTCATAAAAAGTTTTAAGAAAATTATAGAGAATTGTTGAAATGGTGAAAAGATGAGTTCATTATGATTTATCAATTGATTTGACTTGTCATTGGTAACCCAGTGACTTGTCGATTTGTCAATTATAACCCTCTAAATAGTCATTAGTGTCACGTGAGTTGACTTGATTTGACTTGTTATTAATATCACGTTCACTTATTAATTGACAAGTCATTGGTAAACTCATTTATTAGTTGAAACTTTATATCAACATGATTTCTTAGAATGTAATAGTGATTATTTGCCTTCCTTGAAATCCAATGTAATTCCCTCTTTTGCCCTCCTTCTGTGTCACCAGATAAATCGTAGGAAATGTGTGGCTCACGGATATGTAAACATATTACATAAAAATTGGTGAGTGTCAGTTAATAACGGAATTTCACTTCCATAGTGAACTTGCAGAGTTCCCTATCCCTTATGAAAGTACAATTTCCACCATTATTTTTATACAGAAATCAACTTTTATGGTCGCCATCAACCATAGTTTGATCTAGTAAAAGGGATTAACTTGTTGCAATTTGTTGAACCAAAAATCGAATAGAATTTCTTTAAATAAGAATACACTTAGCAAGAAAAACTTATAAATTTTGATGAGGTCCAGGCTTGAGTGTAATGTTGACTCGTTTGGGCTCGTTCGGAAACACAGTAGAGAATTACTTTTACGCAAAACGAGGTAAATATGTAGAGGGATTATCTCGTTTTGCGAAAAAAATACTGTCAAATGTACTTTTAACCTTAGTTAACTTTTTATCAAACAAGCCCTTAACCCATAGGCCTTTAGTTTGGAAGACCCAACCCTATAGACTACATTAAAATTCCAACACCACTTTTTAATGGTTTTCAGTGAGAATTTTTTTTTTAACCATAAACTCTATTTTGTTTGGGTCCCTTTGGATAGCCCGTTGGGAAAACGGACACAGATTCTGAGGTAATTTATATGAGAGAAATTTTGTCTCGGTAAGGGCATCCATTGGGAAAACGGGCTTACCAAAAACAGCTAACGTCAGAAACTTTAACGACGAAATAACTCTTTTGAAATATAAAATAGTGATGGGTACTACCAGAAAAATGCCATTTTCCGTCACTAAAATGAGGGTCGCTAATATTTTCCGTCGCTAAATAGAAATTTTCTAATGGAAAATAGCCATTTAACTATGGATTTTTCCGTCACTAAATAACATTTTTCTGGTAAGGAATCATCTCTGACAAAAAAAAAACATACTTTGGTCATCATTTTTTTAATTCCTTGATAAATAAAGCAAGCTGTAAGGCAAAACTTTAGCTAAAGGGAAGAAATGACTCAATTATAAAATGACCCTTCTTTGTTGACTATTAAACAAGAATCATTAGAGCATATCGTGTAAAGGTGACAATTATCGTAATTAATGTAAGTAATAATATTAAGATTATAAGGTGTTAGTGCTTTTCAGTCATGGAAACTTGGAAAGTAAGTGCATTCCCTTCATGCCTTATCTCTTTAGCACCAAAATGGAGGACACAAGCTAAGTGCTGCCCCTGGCCATCATCTCTTCAAGAAAACCAATATTTAGAACTAATGGCACAAATATCTTTACCTAAGCAACCAAAATTGATAAACCAAGGATAGGTGGAGAGTATATTTTTGAATAAATAAGCTATGTTTCCTGTAGATTATTTTAGATAAATTTTGACTTGTCACAAATTTTAGTTATATATAATGGTTCATCATGTTGATTCAATCCTCTCTTAGGATATGATGATGATACATGATTTAATGTGTATTTTGCATAACAATTTAATTTCTATTTTAGTGATAAATTTTTCGTCATCGGATTATCGACCAATTCAAATTTGAGTCACATGGGCTACAATTATAGAAAAGCTCTCACAACATGATTGTACTAATGTTAGTAGACATTTTTTTTTAATTTCTTTTCAGTCCTTTTTTTTTTGGCCAACATTTCTTTTCAGTCCTTTTGAATATTTTCTAAAGTGAGATGACATAAAGTGTGGTTAAAGAGGTGTGCAAAAATCTAAATCTACTTTTGATATTTTATTCCCCTGTCAAGTGTCAATGTCTGTGATACACTTCTTCTCAAGTCTAACAACCAGATATGTCTAATTAAAAAAAACAATTGTTCCCAGAAAAATCATGAAGTTATAATGCCGTGATAAAACATTGTAGAAACGTCACATTTTATGGTGACTGAAACTCTTGGTTTTTATATTAAAGCAAAACCTAGTTTGGAAAATGAAGACCTAAATGTCTAAAGGACAAAGAAATATAGCTTTGTGAAGAGGATATGGCTGAATAAAAGGTGTAGCAGATTCTCGGAACAAATACTGCCCCACCTTATCTCAAAAGTAGATGCTCCTCGTTGGATAATTTTTAGAGTTTAAGTAGTTCACAATGGTATGGATAAATAGAATCTCAACTCATTTGATTTGTATATCTTGAATAATATTTAGTATTGACTTCCCTCCTAGTTTCCCTACTATATGCATTAATGCTTAAGTAGTAGAAAGAGCTAATTAGACCTAAACCATTTAGATTTGACCTATATGTTCAAATTAAATTTGATTTTTTAAAATTGATGATTTTTAAATAACTATTATTTTTGGAAAAAATAATAGTTAATGACTGTCTTTATTTTGAATTTTATATTCATTAAAATATTTTTTGAAGAAATATAAACGTTTAAAAAAATTAACTTTAGACCGTTTGAATCATAATTAAACTATCCAAATCTAATTAGCTTTCGATAAACTTAGTTTTCTTTATTTGTCTGCTTTTGCCTTCTTTCTTATTATTCTCCTTCCTATATTCTCTGCTCCTCTTCTTTATTCTCTCTCTTCTCCCAGTTCACCTCCTGCATCAGTTGATTTATTTTATCATATGTGTTTATAATTTAGGGAGAACTGGGCTAAATCACTTGATAAATTAATTGAAGAATGGGAAAATTAAGATAAGCCCTAAGGAACAAAAAGGGCTCTATGTCTGCCCCACGCCCCCTCACCCCACGTCTCCACTCTAGTCGTCCACTAGTTCTCGAGTCCTCGACTCGTCCCTCCCTCTGCGAAAAACTCCCTCAGTCACAGCATCATGTAGGACATAGTCCCATGTCCATCCTCACTCATCGTCGCAAGTAGCAGGCTCACAGCCCTAGTCGCCAACTCAACACCACTCATCGCAGCCCCAAGCGTTACCACCCCTCATCGCAACCTCTCCACCAGCCCACCACCAATTGCCAACCTGACCTGATGAGTTGAAAGTTATCATTTCTCTTTCTCACTTTGAAATAAACACCCAACATTTTTATAAATGTTGTTTCCTTGTTTGACATGCTACAAATAAGCTGAAATGGATTGAAATTTTGTTGTTGTTGTTTGTCCTTCACTTCCTCTTCTTTTTTTAAGAAAAAAATAAGTGGTTCTGTATGAGTTCCTTACAACCCCTGTCTACTCACCTATTTTGACCCGCATTCATTTACATGGGTCAAAACGAGGTTGAGCCATTGGTAAGGGGTGTCCAAACCCACAAGGGCGAACCTACTTGGCTCCTAGTGGGTGTAGCTGCACCCCCTGATTTTTAGAAAATTAGGTATATATTAGTACTATGTGATTTATTTTGCACCCACTCATTTATTAATTTTGAATCCACTAAATTTTTAATTTAATTTCTTTTCAAAATGTATTAAAAATAAGTCTTACTTATCTTCTCAAAAAATAGTTTACACCATGTGAGTGAGGGTCCTAAGTCCGCCACAGCATACCCGTATACTATAATGGGCAAGACACAGGCTATATCACGGCGTAACCCTACCCACCCATTACTCACCCCGCTAAACACACACACACATATTCATTGCTTAATGAGGTGCACTTTCCATGACCCTAGCTTTTCAATTACATTTTGAGCCTTTGATAGCACGTACATATTCATCGTTAGGAGCATGTAGAAGATGAGGTTGATTAAGGTACCGTTTGGTACATTGGAATTGATTTCGATATAAATTGAAATGGAGACAGAAATGAGGTTTGATAGTCTGTTTGGCAAGTACATGGAATTGATATATTATTTTTTATTTAATGTGTGATATTACTAATATCCCTCACCAAAAAATCCTAGCAGTGTTCAGACTATTCACTACCGTAAAAAACTACATCCGTCGGCCAACGGAAAATCCATCCAACTGAGGATCCATACAATAAACATACAAAGGATTGAATTAAGATAAATGTTTCCTTGACGTTGAAGAAAAATTGAGGAGGAGAGGAAGAAGAAGATATGCTGTATCCATGGCATCGCCATGCTCCAAACCTTCTTTCTTCTTCTTCTATTCGGTTCTCCCCTTGTATTGTCAGAAATGCCGAATCCCAGGTCACCTATGTCTTCTTCGGTCAGCTCTGGTCAAGACCCGCGGAGTTCAAGAGCTTCCTTCTCGAACCGATTGCTTCAGCTGTAAGTTACAGAAAATCATTTGGAGGTCGCCGCCATAAGTTGCAGAAGGTCGTTTTCGTCAGTTGCCATGGAAGGTGTGATCTCATCCGCGGTGGGGTGAAAGGAGGATAGGGACGGAAGCATGAAAATTGAGTGGTAAGACAAGGGTAAAAATGGCATGATGATATGGAATTAGAAAATTGGGGTTGAAAGATTTGATAGATATGGAAATGGAATTTTAGCAAATTCCATGCTACCAAATATGTTATAGCCATGGAATTGGATTTCATTTCCATTTCTATGTGTCCATTTTTATGATACCAAATATGCCATCAATGTTATGAAATTAATACAAGAGAGATAAATAATTTTAGCTTCCAATTTATCATTAATGTTAAATAATCAATTGCCTTTAGTAATTTTTTTGTTTTTAAAATAGTTTTCAAAATTCTCATTGCACATAAAAAATTTTATTACTTCTACTAAATTAAGTGTACTGATTAGTCTTTTGCTTGGTATAAGATTTTTATACAAATATCCATAAAAATTATCTTTATTTTCCATCACTTCATTAGTTGCTACGATCCATACATTTGCGGTCTGAAAACCTATGCCCTAGAAACCCAAAACAATACACTCAAAAGGCATGCCCACAAAACTCAGAACAAGCAAAGTTCATCATAAAATTATAATCCTAATGGGGAGTAACGTAAGTTCTTGGATCGCTAATTAATTAAAAAAAGGAAATTTATTATAGTATACGGGTATATCAAGCACTTACAACCTAAAAGTATTCTATGAAGAATCAAAACCAAAACGTACATACTTGCGAAACAAAATTTACACTCAAATGTTTTTTTTATGAAATAACTAAATACAATTTGATCTTTAGATGGATAAAATTCCTAATCCTATTGAGTGTATAGAGTTAAAATAAATATTCCAAAGGTATAAATGATAAGATGTCATCTACCTAAATAAATTAAAGATACTGCAATATAATGACAAGCTAGATATTAAATGATATGCTTGAAATTCTATTTGACAACTCAAGATCCTAATTTAGAATAAAACAAACTATTGATAGTTGAGAAATATCATTTGTATAATTTGAAATATCAAAAAGAGATACTTCAAATCTTCATAATTATTTATTAAGTGCGAACTGTCTCATTTAAATAGTAAAATTACATAAGATAAAAATAAAGTGACTTTGTTAAGATTTTCCTAAATAGAATCTTTGACACTTCTTCCTCTACGGGGGCCACTTGAAACCCGTACTCTCTTGGAATCCTTTTTTTTTTTTGTTAGGACTTTTCCCACTTGACTAGTCCAATGTAAAGTGAGAGTACTGTCCTTTGAATTCCTCTATATATATATATATATATATATTCAATTATCGGAGTCACTAATACACAGTAGTTACGAAGCATTAATTGTGTCTAAAGTAATGCTTGTTTTTTCTCTATAAAAGGTGAGAATAGTAAATGGATTATGAGTCTGATGCCACTAACTACGTTTCTGTCAAAAGCATGCACATAGGCAAAGTTCTGTTGCGAGAACACGAGAGGTTGTTACAATCTTTTAGGGAAAATGACAAGGAAAGGCCCCTCGAGCATATACTTCCTCAGGTTCAAATTACAAAAAGTAAACTAATTCACATGAATTAAAAATATTAATTAAATAATTAAATCTGTATAAAATTTATCCATTTCACCCTTATTAAAAGATGTGATTGAAAGTGGAAAATATCAATTTATTTACTATTATTTTGTAATAGAAGAATAAAAGGGAAAAACAACTATTATTGCCTGGGGGTTGATTTAGTGGTACCGGGCTAATCCAAGCTTAATCAAAGTCAGTGGTTCGAATCATACCTAAGGCATGCAGCTCCTTCATAACCAGGGTTAGTTGTCCCACCCAATAAGGTGCCGGGCAATTAGTGATTGTGATTAGCCACTGCTGCAGGCGGTGAATACCCATGGTTAATCACCTAAAATAACAATGACTTACCATACGTATTTTTTTTTTAGTGCGATACTACCATGATGAATCAACATAATGCGTTGGGTGTCTGCGACAAGTAGCAACAGATTAGGCTTTATTATATTAGGGAAAATTTTATGTACGCATCACTATCGCAATTTTATTTTATATAGCCCCATTAGAAATATGAAGTTTCATTACTCCTTTTTTATTTTAAGGCTAAAATGAAATAAGTTTCTGAACTAAAAAGATCAAATTGATCCAATTAATGAAACATGTAAAGTTTATAGCTTATCTTTTTTATGAGTCACCGTGTTTTGATTGTGAATTTGCGAATTCTTATTGTTTAATTAACCCTACAGACCCTGCACATTTTCATAGTCTCAACCAATTAATTATGCAAAGTTTGAAACATATTTTTGTTCTAAATCATCTTTCGAATGTGAATTCACGAATTCTTGTTGTAAAATAAGACTAGGAGGCTTGCAAATTTTCAGGGTCCTAGCCAATTAATCAAATAAAATTTAGTGTTTATCTTTGTTGTAAATCACCTATTATGATTGTGAATTTGCGAATAATTGTTGTTAAACAAGACCCAGAGACTTGCAAATTTTCAGAATCCTAACCAATGAATCATGTAAATTCAGAGGTTATTTTTTTCTGTAAATCACCCTATTTTAGTTATGAATTCATGAATTGTTATTAAATCAAACCTAGAGACTTGCAAACTTTAAGAGTCCCGCCAATGAGTCTTGTGAAGTTTAGAGCTTATTGTAAATCACATACTTTTTTTTTTTGTGAATTTGTGAATTCTTATTGTCAAATGAGATACCAAGGGTAGAGCCGGTGGGCCAACGCTAAAAAAATAGCAGGTTGAGTTGGTTAAAAAGTGACCCGTCATAAAGCGGGTCTTTTTAGCTTAACCCATGGCGGGCTAATCTGCCAACCCATTTTAAAAAAAATAAAAAAATTGATTAATAAAAAAATATGTGAACAACTTCTTATCATAATGTAAACATAATTTATATTATATGAACGTTGATAATTTATTTTGTGGTTTATATTTAGTTTAAGTTGTATTGTTTGAATTCTAAATTAAATTTTTACGTTTAAGTTGTGGTATATTTTTATAAATTAAATTTATGGAAAAAGGATATTTTATTTTATATATTGTAAAAAATAAAAAAAAAGACACATCAAGTCCAAGTAGAAAAATATCATGTATAAAAAAATATGAAAAAAATCTGACGGGCTAGGTTGGTAAGATATCAAACCACTAACAGGAAGGTCTTTTAGCTCAACAAAAGCTGATCCATTTTACCAACTCTAATAAAGGGTCATTTTGGTTTTTTTTTCCCTCCAGAAATTTATTTAATTTCGACCTCAAAAAGTTGGGGTGAAATTTCAGATTTCAATGGGACTATCTGAAATCAAAATTGCAACAGTGATCCTCATATGAAATTTCCCTTAATCATGCATTTAACTTAGTGCAATAAAATAGGGGCAAGATCAGGAAAAAAAAATATAACTACTATATATTTGTCCTGCATCTTGGACCAAGGTGGGATTTATTTAACTTTGTCTTGTAATTAGGACATGAAGGATAAGGGAGCATTAGTTAATTGTCATTCTCAACAGTTAGTGTACTGTAAATTTGATGAAAATAAATTCAAAGATAAAATCCAAACAAATCTTAATCAAGTTTTTTCTGAAGTTCATGGTGTTGGGATAACAATAATGATGAGTTCCTATTGCTCTTAAAAATTATGAAACAAAACAAAACCAAAAACAACAAAGAAAATAAAAGAAAAGGAGTGGAACTTGATCAATTTCAAAAGGAAAACTTTAACATCCAGATCATCATCTACTTTATGTCGCTTGAAACTAGGATAAGATAAAGAAAAAGGCGTCGTTACAGCACTAATGGCTAACTAATCTGTGAGGTCAATTATTGACTGAAAGGCCAATCCATACTATAAGAAGAACTGCATCATCAATTTTAACATTCCAAGACTTGGATACCCACCATTTACAACCACCAACCCACCCACCGAACTAATATTTTGTCTTTGAATATATTCCCGATCAAAACTTAACCCAAAAAAAAACATGTCTGAAAGAGATTCCGCAAAGCTGCTAGCATTATGGTGTATAATTCTCTTCATATTCACTTGTGTTGCTTCCTTTGCATCAGCTGCTGATGGAGATAACGAAGCAAGAGCCCTGTTGAACTGGAGAGATAGTTTCGATGACCAAAGCAAAGCTACCTTGTCCTCTTGGAAGAATGATACTGATCCTTGCAAGGAGTTGTGGAGGGGAATTTCTTGTGATGAATCCAAGTCTGTGACCAATATAAGTCTTTCACATCTTGGCCTTCAAGGTACACTTTCAAATCTGAACTTCACTTCCATTCCTAATCTCCTCCACTTTGACATAAGTTACAACCAATTTCACGGATTCATTCCCAATGAAATAGGCAACTTGTCAAGTATTTTGATGTTGAGTTTGTCGGATAATTCAATTAGGGGTACCATTCCCCCTAAAATCTGGAATCTGACTACTCTAAATCATCTTGATCTTAGTGCATGTAATCTCACGGGACAAATTCCCCGTGAAATTGGGAATTTGA
>JANTPZ010025753.1:0-11395 GCA_025593235.1 Vachellia pachyceras
CACGCACTAGAGAATGGCGATAACGAAAAGAACTCGAGCACGTCGATCTTCCAGAAGATTGCAGCTTTTGAGGAGGAGTTGAAGGCTGTGTTGCCAAAGGAGGTAGAGAGTGCAAGAATTGCATACGATAATGGAAGCTCATCGGTCCCAAACAAGATCAAGGAATGCAGGTCGTACCCGTTGTACAAGTTCGTCAGAGAGCATCTGGGAACTGGGTTGCTTACTGGGGAGAAGACGAGATCACCAGGTGAAGAGTGTGACAAGGTGTTCACTGCTCTGTGCCAGGGAAAGATCATCGATCCTCTTCTGGAATGCCTTGGCGAGTGGAATGGTGCTCCTCTTCCAATCTGTTAGTTTGATTTGAATATATATATCACTATTTTACTCTTTTGCAATGCTTTGCCTGGTTATATCTAGTTTTTGCATGGGAGGTAATCGTAGAAAACCATAAGACTAGAGTGCAGTGCTGTTGGAATATCGTCCCAAAATGGATTATATGCCTGTATTTTGGACCTGAAGGTTACGAACAGGTGACCTGAAGAATTTCGAATAACAAATGTATTATGGGGAACAAACTGAAAAATCAACGTGGATATATATACACATATTTTATTTCCCTTTTGATGTGGTTTTCTGCATTTTAAAACGTGGATATCGATATAGAAGCCTAATCAGATATATTTTCTTTCCATGTTTATTTTGGGCCTCGTGATGGACACGATGCGATCACAGAAGTGCAAAATATCGGGAAACAAACGAAGGGTTGTAAAACTCACTCCCTACAGGGTTGAAAAAAATGGAAAGTATCGATTTTCCAGTGACGGCAGAACGTTTAGTTGGCAGAAAATGTAGAAATTGATTTTCCAATAAAAGGCTATTTTCCTTTAAATACAGGAAGATTGTGGGAAGCGGTTTTCGGTCACGGGCGGAAAAATCCAAAAGACACGGTTACTTGTATCTTGATTCCTACTCCTTTTTGTTCTGGATGATGATGTTTGAGCTATTTATAACGTAAATTTGGTTAAACATGTAGAGATAATAAATGAATTTGATTATAGACATGATACAAGTACTTCATAGTTAAAAAAAATTTTTAAGTAACTCATAAGTTTAACTATACACCAGGTAGCTCATGGTTAGAAGGAAAGTTATTTAAATTTCAAGTAACTATAGCGAATTCATCATGTTCATCAATTAAAGCTGTATATTCGCTGCAACTTTGACTAGATGCAATTGCTCATAGTTAAAAGAAAAGTTATTTAAACGGTTCATCATGATCCAATTTTTGGTTAATGGGATATTTGAACATTGTTGAATACAAAACAATATTTCCTAAATATAATGTTTATAATTTTTTTTTGACGTCTGCCCAGAAGAACAAAACAAACAAAACAAAGAAACAACTACCTACGAGGGTAACAAGTACCCTCCATATCCTCAATAACACAGACATCTACAGTTCCCGGAGCTGAATACCAGATCTTCTTATGGCCACTTTGTTTGGTCCCCATCTTCACTAAATGTCACGGGACCATTACTCTCCCCCCAAAAGACGTCTCATGGGGGTGTGCAGCGCGCCCGTTTATATAGCTCAGCACCCTCCCGAGCCTCTCCGATGTGGGACTTTGACATTCTTCCCCAGCCAATCCGCGAGCGACCTCGCCGCGGGACCCACCGGCAACCTTGCCGGCGTCCGGAGGATCCACCAGAGGCCGAAGGCTCGAGGCTGGCTCTGATACCACTTGTCACGGGGCCATTACTCTCTCCCCAAAAGACGTCTCATGGGGGTGTGCAGCGCGTCCGTTTATATAGCCCAGCACACTCCTGAACCTCTCCGATATGGAACTTTGACATAAAGCATCCGCACATCTATTTCCTTCACGGTACGTATGCCCAAACACCACCTGCCAGTCTCTACTTCTTGATTCTATCAGTTTTCGACTTAGCAGGAAGCAACCACTCACATCCTTGCCATCCTCTATTTCTTTCACCAGCTGCGCTGCATCCGCTTCCATAATAACCTTTTTAAAACCCATCTCCCAAGCTAAATTTAGCCCTTCCACGATGCCCCACATTTCCGCCACTTTAACGCTACAAGGCTGAAGTTTCTGTGAGAACCCCCTTAGCCACTCCCCCTGATCCCCTCTAATTAAGCCCCCACAACCTGCTATACCAGATTCCAGCACTGCACCGTCGGTAGTCACTTTGCACCATCCCTTCTCTGGTTTCTGCCACTTGACTGACTGGATTTCCAAAATCCCCTGCTGCTCCAGATTATCGTTCCGTCGATCTCCATACTGCATCAGGTATCGCTCAATAATCTGCTCTTCTGCATTAGGTCGAGTAAAATTCTGATGATGTACTTGCATATTTCTCCATTTCCAAAGGTACCAGCAGGTTACAGCATACTTCTCTGGCCATCCTTTATCATCTTCCAATCTCACCTTTCTCAAAATATTCCATTGAACCCAGTCAGTCAGGCCCAAATGAAAAAACTCTCCTTCGGATCCACTCCCTAGGACTCTTTTCCAGGTCTCCACTGTCACCTGCAGTCCCTTAATACATGAATGACGCTTTCCTTCTCTTGCTGACATACTGGGCAAGTGTCTGTGCGCCCTCCCCATTTGCAAGTCCTCTCTTTCGTAGGGATTCTATTTTGTAACATCAGCCACATAAAAATGCGTATTCTTTCAGGCACCTTTAGCTTCCATACCCCTTCCCATAACTTACTCCTTTGCTCCCTATCTTCCCCTCTTAGCCATTTGTATGTGGAGGCTGTGGAGAACTCCCCATTAGCAGTCAGGTTCCATTTGGCTTTATCCGGCCCACCATCAGGGATCGGGGGCAGCATTCCTTGTATCCTTTCTCTGATTTGTTCTGGAACATAATTCTCAATCTCCGCAAGGTCCCACTTTCCTTCACTATTTAGAAGATCCTTGACTTTTAAGTTCTTTTCAGGTTGGTCCCTCCCATGAACATAATTCATCAGAGGTCCTTCTATATCCACCCAGCTGTCTGTCCAAACATTGATGTTGTTGCCACTCCTCACTTCCATTCCTATATTTTCCTTCACTCTTGGCCACAGCTGCACTAATTCCTTCCACAGCTTTGAGTCTCCTGATTTTGCTTCTAGTTGCCCTTCCTGATATATAAGTCTCCCATATTTTCCAAGTAACACCTGACCCATAGCTCATTCGGGTTTACCTTCATTCTCCATAGGATCTTGCTTAAAAAGGCTTCGTTCATATCTTTGAGAGATTTCAAGTTGATTCCCCCTTGTGATTTGGGCTTACACAACGTCTCCCAAGCAACGGCATGCCACTTCTTTTCTTCACCTTGCTCTCCCCAGATAAAACTTCTTTGAGCTTTCTCCAGTTCCACAATGACACCATGTGGTATTTTATCATTTTGCATTGTGTACAGTGTCATTGGGCTGACACAGTTTTCGCCAATGTTATTCTTCCAGCAAGCGATAAGCTGCTTGCCTTCCAGCCATTCAGTCTCTTCTGTACTCTTTCCACGATCCTGCTATACTTCTCCTTTCTTCTCCTTGGAAAAACCATCTCTGCACCTAGATATCATCCTAGCTCCTCAACTTCTTTAAAGCAGCATTGTCCACAAATCTCTCGTTTTTTCTGTGTTCTCACGTTAGGCGAAAACCATATCTGTTTTTTCTCTCTACTAACAGTGTGTCCTGAAATGTCTCCAAACACTTGCAAAACAGAAAGAATTGTTTTCATTTGATTAGTCTCAGCTTCCGCGAATAATGTTTATAATTTACTACAAAGGGTAATATTGTTCTTTTTTAGATTTATCTACCCACCATTTTAATCCAACTAAACATAAATTTTTTTATCTAACATTCTTAATTTCAATGCATACAAAACATCTTTATACAAAAAAAAATTGTTTGTTACCTCCCATTACAATCAATTCTCTGATCTAAAAGAACAGTAGAAAATATTGTGGTGAATAAAATGGGGTTGGTGACCAAAGCTGGGAGGGTGGGGCATCATTATCAGCAATTGGCCCTGGGGGGTTGGTAAGCTAAAGTAAGTGGGTCCCATGCACTTCGGTGTCCATTCACAGAATACTTTTTGTCTTTTTGCCCAATCTCCAATCGAAGATTTTTTTTTTTGGACAATAATCTGGTCAGAACAATGAACTAAATCCTATTTTTTTACATTAATTAACGATTAATGAGCGTTTTTAGATCAGAAAGTCAGAATAGAATAGATCCATTTGATTTTTTGGACAAATTATTATTTTTAAAATATTCTGGCCTAACTTTTTAGTGTTTTTTTTTTTTGACATTTTCCCCTATAAAATGGGCATCTCATCTGCTTCGTCGTCGGCAGATCTGAATCTTACTCTCACTTCCCTCTAGCTGTACATTTCACGTCGCCGAACCTGCGCCCTCCCTCTGTTGTGTGATCTCGTTTAGCTAAAATGGCGTCCGAAGGTATTCTCCTCGGGATGGGCAACCCTCTCCTCGATATTTCGGCCGTTGTTGATGAGGAGTTCACGCAAAAGTACGTTTCTTCCTTACCTATTTTCTCGTTTCGTTCCGGGACCGTAATCTCTTTTAGATCTCTATTCCAGAGATCTAGTGCACTCGTCGATGTGTTTCATGAATCCATTGAGAACTGATGAATTTTAGCTCGGCTGATTTGTCTTGCTGAATTTCCTGGGGGCGGATCTGTCTTTGCTCCATTTTGCACGTCCTTGTTGACCTTTATATTGACATGATTACGCATCGTCGTCTGCATGAATTGCTATTTGCGAAATTTATTATCGTTTTGAAGATTTCAAGTAGCTGTTCTACATCTCTCTATAATGTTGAACAACGAGTTTTTGCAGTATACATATAGGGCCTGTTGCTTGACGTTCCCGCATCTTTCATGTAATGAGGATGAGTGGGAAGTCATCAATTTGTTTTCTAATGTATATAGAGATTAGTTGGAGGTGTTTGGTCTGGTGTTCGAAGGGCTTAGATGCTCTTTAGGATTATGGACATGCGTTATTATTTTGAGAAGTGACCTCTGTTCGATTCTTCTTTGCATTTATTTGATTATGTATGTAGCAGCATTCTGAAAATAGAGAAGAATATTCAAGAATGCTGTGGCAAACTCTCGCTTTCTGAATAATTTAACTTTGCGTCACAGGTATTGCATCAAGTTGAACGATGCAATTCTTGCGGAGGAAAAGCACAAACCTATGTAAGAGATCTCATGCTATGCGTAGACCACAGTAGTTTCAACTTTTCAAGCTTGTTGAAATTGTTCATTGCTTGGGTTATGCCTGGAATCAATTATGATTGAAAAATAACGTTCAGCAAGCTTAAATTTCGTTGATTAAGTTTAGTTAGGTGAGATCAAATACTTGTTATTGAGGTTTATTGTCCTAATCACAAATTGGTTTTGGTGGGTTGGGGTGTGGGTGGAGGTCTAAGCAGGCGGACATTGAACCTCCATTCATATCTAGTTTTGGATGTCTCCTCTTCTCAGCCCCTAGTGATCTCTCTCTTATCATAATAGTAGTTGATGTGTTTATATGATCATCCAATCATCTCAGGTATGAAGAAATGGCTTCAAAATATAACGTGGAGTACATTGCTGGAGGTGATTAATTTAGTCAGATACATTGGTTTTAAGATAATGATTTACTACTCATTTTATTGACGAAGTTTCAGGAAAAAAGGTGCGCATTGCATAATAATGGTTTCTAAATTTGTTAACAGGTGCTACTCAGAATTCTATCAGGGTTGCACAGGTATGTAATAAGCTTTCATAGGTGGTAGAAGAACCTGGAAATGTTAGGGTCAAGGTGATTTACTATTTTCCATTTCGTCTTCTAGTGGATGCTTCAAACACCTGGAGCAACAAGTTACATGGGTGCCATAGGAAAGGACAAGTTTGGGGAGGAGATGAAGAAGAACTCAAAGCAAGCTGGTGTAAATGTAGGTTTTAGCTTTTATTTCTTTGAATCATCTTCTCTTTAGTGTAAACTAGATCATTGTGAATTAACTTGTACTCATTTGACTATCAGGTCCACTACTACGAAGATGAAACTGCACCAACTGGCACTTGTGCTGTTTGTGTAATTGGTGGTGAAAGGTCAGATGAATATCTCCTGCTTGATATTTACTCAATGCAAAACAATAGTTGAAGCCTTTTGGGACTTGTCTTAGTATCTTCCCATTTTAAAATGTTATTCTTTTGAAGTGTACATCTCCTTCTTGATATTTACTTAATGCAAAACAATAGTCGAAGTAGCCTTTTGGGATTTGCCTAAATATCTATCCGGTTTAAAATGTTTGTTTAATTGGATATATAGGTCTCTTGTTGCGAATTTATCGGCTGCAAACTGCTACAAGGCCGACCATTTGAAGAAACCAGAAAACTGGGCTTTAGGTACCCTGTTGTTCTATGCGCTCTCTGTATATTGTATTTCCTTGTTCCCTATTTCTGAGATCTTATTGTGCAATATTTTTTAAACAGTTGAAAAGGCCAAGTATATCTATATAGCTGGCTTTTTCCTCACTGTATCACCAGAGTCCATTCAGTTAGTTGCTGAGCATGCAGCAGCGAACAACAAGGTAAGATGTGATTTAAAACTGGAAATCCCTATTTACTAGCAGTCTCTGACGTTTCTATTTTTAATTTGGCATGCAGTTCTTCTTGATGAACCTTTCTGCCCCGTTCATCTGTGAGTTCTTCAGGGATGTGCAGGAAAAGGCTCTGCAGTAAGGATCTTTGTATGTTAAATTTGAATGAAAAAAAATTACATATCTATCTAATGAGCGCCCTTTCTGGGATTCAGGTATGTGGACTTTGTTTTTGGAAATGAGACTGAAGCTAGAACTTTTGCTAAAGTTCATGGTTGGGAGGTAATCACTGCCTAGCAAATATGTAGAGATACCCTTTTGGGGTTTAAATGCTGACCGGTTTATGTTCTTATGCCTAGACTGATAATGTGGAGGAGATTGCTGTTAAGATTTCCCAATGGCCAAAGGCATCAGGAACGCATAAAAGAATTACTGTTATCACACAGGGTGCAGATCCTGTGTGCGTTGCTGAGGATGGCAAGGTGAACTTGTTCCCAGTGATACCATTACCTAAAGAGAAACTGGTTGATACAAATGGAGCAGGTAATTGTTGTTTTGCATGTGGTAGTCCTACTGATGAAGTCGAGTCTATAACTTGTTTTTAAATTCTTGAATAAAAAATTCCTTTTCCATGGCAAGATTTAGGTGTATATTTTGTGGAAGCTATAGCTATCTGTCATTACTTTACGAAAATTATATCGTGCTACCAAGTGAAGGCAGTTGTATTTATGACTGAATAAGATTAATAGGGGACCAGGTAGAGACACGAATGTTGTCCGCCTAACATGCTAGTGAAATTATGTTGAAGTTGCACCTCTCCCTTGTGTTTGTAGGAGATGCATTTGTTGGGGGGTTTCTTTCACAGTTGGTTTTGGGAAAGCCGATTGAAGCGTGCGTGAGGGCCGGCTCTTATGCAGCAAATGTTATCATCCAAAGGTCTGGTTGCACCTACCCAGAGAAGCCTGATTTTCAATGAGATGTTTCCTCCAACTTGGATGCCATTGAGAAATTTTGATTGTTTAAGTGTCGTTTGTGTCATTTTGATTTCATCCAATCGTACTTTATATAATTTTCTTGCCGGTCTTTATAATGACCGGGTAATTGGGGATTTTTTTTTTTGTATTTCCGGCTGGAGCTAAATCCCGAAAGAAGTTTGCCGAGAATGGAGACAATAATTACTGGAAGAAATATGAAAATACCTCCCCAGCGTAATTTAGACGAGCATGTTTTCGTCTTTACCTGCTATTATTAAGTATTTCTGATGGATAAACTGTCTGTTCCCAAATAGCTTTGTTATGCTTTGCCACGTCTGTTGAGTGAAACTATCCATTATGAGGTTGCCGTATGAGTTATATTTTTTTCTTTACAAATCGAAAGGAATATGATTCAGGAGTCATTACCCCTATAAGCCTATTTGCTTTAAATGACATAAAACAAGAATCTGGTGGATTTTCAAAAATAGTGTAGTCAAGCGGATATTCGTAAGCATATCATGCCAGCTGATTAGTACGCTCTGGTTGGCTATGTGCGTGACTTCTGCAATGCGCTTGGTTTGGATATAAAACTTGATAGAGCGACATCGTTTTGGCATTAATCTCTCTCTCTCTCTCTCTCAATCGGTTAAAGCGCGCAACATTTGGCGTATTTCCTTCGGCGGCACTGCATCTCGCATTGGTGTCGCCGACTTCGATGTCCAGAATTAAGCAGGAAGAGGGACACCAGGAAATTACGAAGGTATGCATTTGCTCCAATTAACCAAACAGGATAAAGGTCTCCTTCCATGGCCTGATCCTGTGTTGAGAGATGGTTATCATCTGAAGCATTTTAATTAATATTAATGGCATATCTCATGTTGGGAGTGAATATATTGCCATTATTTGAGATATCAATTATTAGTAATGATTAATGAAGTCGGCTTTTTGAGAGAGAGAGAGAGAGCTTGATAGCAACGAATTTGATTAAGAAAAATGTATTTCGATTATTTGCTTAATTTCTTACTAAACACAAAATACTAACATAAATTATCAGGCATCATCACAATTTTAAATTTACTTCCATAACATTACAGGCTTATTTGGATAGCCCGTTGGAAGAACGGATACAGATTTCAAAGTAAATATGTGAGGGAAATTTTATCTTGATAAACGTAGGAATGACTTTTGGGGAGGCAAACGACCTCCCCAAACAAGCCTTACTAATGTGATATGGAAATTCTCTACCCTTTCATCGGAAAATAAAATGGCGCGCCAGGTAGGGGTGGAACCTGCGACTTTCTGCTTAGGAAACAGACCTCTATCCCTTGAGCTTGAGCTATGAGCTACAAGCTCTTTGATAAGATAAAATGCACGTTTGGGAAACAATTTTTTTAACGGTTTGCGTAAATCAAGATAAAAACATCTTGAAATCTATAAAAAGTATTTTAAAATCCATAAAATCATCTCGGAATCCGTAATTCATTTCTCTAATGGATTCCCAAACACAAAGTACTATTTATGAATCTGTTGAAAAAGTGTTTTTACATCAACTGTAAGAGAAATTTTGTCTCGACTTGTATACGATGTAGAAAAAAGAGAAAAACCTCACCGCACATACACATAATTAGAGAAATTCAGCCAAAAAATGGGGGAGAAAGTAAATTGATGGTACTACAATTTCTATGTAATTATTTCAATAATGATATGCTATAAATATTTGGAGCGCAATACAAAGGCAGGCAAGCGGCTAAAATTCTACTTTAATTCATCCACCACCAATTTTTGAGAGCGTGCATTCACAGCCTCATAGCGCGTCTGCTGCTCTCATTCCTGCCCGGAAGTCCCGAGCAGCATAGCCATCTGGCCTCCTGGCACCGACGAGGAAGCCGCCTTGGTGTCGTACCTGCAACTTTCTGCTTATGAAATAGACGCTCTATCCCTTGAGCTACGAACTACATGCTTATGAAACAGACGCTTCCTGGCACCGACGAGGAAGCCGCCTTTGTGTTGGTTTCAATTAGCGGTGAAAGAAGTAAATTTTTTATAGAAGTTATTTTAGAAAAAAAATTCTGGGTAGAAGTTAAAAGTGAGACGTGATTTATGTTTGGATTAACGTTGGAAAAGTGACTTTTTTAAAAATGTGAAACCGTTTGGATAAACTTTTGAGAAGTGATTTTTTGTAACAAATTATATAAAGGACATGAATCTCATTGGGTGAGACATTTTCATATATTTTATTTTAGGTATTTGTGATAATTTTGAGGATAAAGATAATGATAAAAATGCTCCAACAAAAAATCCTCCCTTCCTCCCTCCATCTCCATATTTTATTCACAGATGAAGACAACAGCGACGAACTGTATCAAATTATTCACTCTCTGTATAAAAAAGAAGAAGACATGATGGCGGCGGCATCCTCGGCCAATCATGGAGACAAATCAAGCATAATGATGGCTTGACTTCTTCCTCATCTTCACTAATCCTTCCCCTATCATTGAATCAAGCACCTCGCTCCCGCTTCTATTGAAAATGCTGGACCCAGTATGAGAATCTTAGATTGAGATCAACGGTGTGGTTGAGAGCAAAGGAGGCGGCGAGATCAAAGACATGGCAAAGAGAAAATGGCGCGGCGAGATTGAAGGCATGGTTGAGAGAAAATGAAGCGAAGAAATCGAAGGCCAATCTTCACTCCAACCGTGATTTATTGCTCAACTGCTCGCAGCGCCGTCCCTTAGCTTCTGGTCAGAAGCTCCTTCGCCCGTGGAAGCGCTTCACTGAAGACGCTGATCCAAACGCTCCAACTTGGCCCAATCGTACTTTGGGCCCCAATCGTGCTTTTGAGCTCGCTGGTCACTGCTCCAAACAATCACAAAGTGAACGTGGTAAAAATAATTTTTTCTAACGGTGCACGTAAGTTAAGATAAAAATATTTTGAAATTCGTAAAATCATCTTCAAAATCTATAAAATATCTTGGAATCCACAAAATCATTTCGGAATCCATAACTCATTTCTCCAATGGATTCCCAAACACACACAAACTACCCATTTATAAATCAGTTGAAAAAGTGATTTTACGTAAGCTATAAGTATATGAAGGGGTTTTGTCTCAATTTATTGTAACGTGGAGAAAAAAAGAGAAAAAAAATCTTCTCCAAACATACACAAATAATTAGAGAAATTTAGCCCAAAATGGGAGAGAAAGTAAATTGCCGGTACTACAATTTTTATGTAATTATTTTAATAATGACATGATATGAATATTTGGAGCGCAATACAAAGACAGGCAAGCGGCTAAAAATTCTACTTTAGCTCATCCCCCACCAATTTTCGAGAGCGTGCATTTCACAGCCTGTCCGGAAGTACCGAGCAGCGAGCAGCGAGCAGCGAGCAGCCAGCTGGCCTCCTGGCACGGACGAGGAAGCCGCCTTGGAGTCAGAGTTGGAAACACCAAAAAGGTGAAAGAGCACGCTACTCCATCTGAGATCGCTGAACCGCCATGAACGATCATCCTCGTCTGCAGAATCTGCGTACAACTGGCCAACTTCTCGGACAATCAGCCTCTTCTTTTACCTCTAATCTCCTCACCTTCCTCTTCCTTTCTCTCCTTATCTTGTCCTTCCGCACCTTTGTTGAGAACGGTACCGCTTATGTTACCTCTTTTATTGACCGTGACCCCTCCCTCAAAGCCTTTCTTTCACGCCTTGACCTCCCTGGAAACAGTAACCAGCATTGCCACCGATCGCCTGTCGATCCTTCGTCTACGGGCTTGCGCCGCCACCGCCGCCGCCCCTTCCTACACCTCACCCGAGTTGG
>JANTPZ010025754.1:0-14061 GCA_025593235.1 Vachellia pachyceras
AATAATGTTTGAAAAGGGGAGGATGTAAAATTTGCTTCCTGTAGCATAAAGTATGTAGCCTCTGTTCAAGATTTTAGTCAATAAAAGTTCAGTGTTTAGAGTTTAATTCTCTCCTACTCTTGTAAAAATCATTCTTTCATTTTATGTAAGAGCAAATGATTTTCGCTCCCACTGCATCCAATTAAGCAACTACCTTGCATTATTATATATTAACCATTGTTGTTAATATAAGCCTTGGGCTCTTTCCAGGGAGATAAGAAAGCTAAAGAAACCACTTTAGATTATATAGTACACATACATGAAAATTCTTATTTATACTATACCGTACCATTAGATTGTAGTAAGACAAATTAATTTGATAAAAAAAATAATAAATATGTTAATGAAGGGTTTCGGGCGTACCTGTAGATGCCGAATTACGAGTAGATGCTTCCACAGATACCCACGCGAGTTGAGGATCACAAGGGTGGATCCAAAACACAATACACAGCAAATGCACACCGGGAGAAGAGAGGAGAGGAGAAGGGAACTTTTCTGAAAAGGGAAGAGGGAGAAAAATGTTCTCCATACATTGTGTCTCCCCGCTATTGTGTTATCTGATGAGAACGTGAGAGATATTCTTTATTAATTAAAGGAATATAACTACCCATCAGAAAACTATTCCCACGCAAATAGGATCTAATTTTCAAATTCACACTTTTGGGAATATTACAACTTTATCCTCGCAAATTCTCTTATTCGTACTTTGACCCCTTTTGGCCTAATCCAACGAGGGTGGATTAACCCATATTCCAACAGTTAACTTATCTAGTTTTCATATTCTACCAAAAAAAAAAAATCATTTGAGGGTTATATTAAAACTTCAACTAGTGGCAAATAAGTTGTTGAAGTGGATACCTTCAGAATGTATCAAACTAAACAAAGATTTCCTTTGGGAATAAGAAGCATGCAACTTATTAGGTTTGTTTGTCGAAGCGTTTAGAAAAATCAAATGCATATTCAACAGTATTTTTCCGTAAAACTAGATAATCTCGTTCACATATTTACCTCGACTTATGTAAAAATACTTCTCTACCGCGTTCCCAAACGGATACATTATTATTTCCTGCACAATAAGTCTCTTAACAAAACTTGCTTATTTATTGTGGGTTTTTTAGCGATTAAATCGTTTGTGCAAGATTGTACAATAAGTCTCTCAGGCATTCTTTACAGACAGGCGACTAATAAAAAAAACTAATATTGCTCAAGGTGAACTAAGCAAGTTTCATATATGCTCCAACAGTTTTTTATTTATAAAAAGTATGCTTAACTATAATTTACACTTAGATTCTCATTTCAATTCCTGTGGAATTCGTTTCATATACCAAATTTCATTGTTGTACACTTTATGGGAATTTATAATACTAATCTTTTGAGCATTAATATTAATATCAATATGAATATAAAATATCAAAAAGTACGAAGGGTTGTATACGCTTATTTTTTATATATTAGTATTAATATAAAATACTAGTTCCATACTAAAAATCAGATTTTATATAAAGAACTAAAGGTGGTATAAAATATAAAGAGTTGCATGCCACTTATTTTGTATTATAAATGGGAGTACATGAGCAGTTAGGGAAATTTACTATCAGATTTCAAGTAACCCAATTAATGAATAAAAGGTTCTAAAGATTGACAAAATTATCATGAAGTTCCAGCAAAATTGGTAAAAAGTTCTAACTTGCTGAGGTTGTAAATAGAGGTAACGATTGTTATTAACGTAATTTTTGATATTGTTAATGATAATTGCATGACAAACTCTTGGGACCTTTTTGTTATTAATTCCCCAATAGTTGTAATTAACAATTTCATCGCTAGTTAATAACAACCGGATCAGCTGCTGTTAGGACCTGATGGTAATTTTACTAATCTTTAAAATTTGTTGTTCACTAATTGAGTTACTTGGGACAGGATATTTTATTTCCAAAGTAGTTAAACCCCTTAAAAACTTGCACCGACGCCATATTTGTAGATTCAAAAATAGAAGCAACTTTGCAGCAAAAAGGAAAAAGAAGCAACTTAGGGACTAAATAAATCAACAATATTTTATTTTGTTTACAATTTATGTCTATGTAAATGTATTAACTTACAATTAATTTTGCAGGGAAGAAATCCATCAGGAAAAATAATTAGTGAAAGAATACGAATGTGATTGCTATTTTTTCTTTTTCTGTTTCCTTGAATACACCATTCCTCGGATCCCGTCTGGATCCGCCACGAAGCCCAACGGTCTGTAGAACCCGAGAACTCGGGGCTCCGAATAAAGTGCGATGTTGCTAATTCCGTTTTCTAACAACTCCTCGACCAGCCTCTGCATCACCGCCTTCCCCAACCCGATCCCTTGGAACGACGGGTCCACCACCACGTCCCATATGATTGCGTTGAACACGCCATCTCCAGTCGCTCTCGCAAACGCCACCGGCTTCTTCGTCTTCTTGTACTCCACCCACAGCACCGTCTCAGTGTTATCCAACGCGATCCGGATCTTTTCCGGGTCACGCTTGGGGAAACCCACCGCCACGAAGATGGCGTTGAGCTGGTCGAGGTTGAGATTGTCGGTGTCGCGGCGGAGGAGGAAGCCGCGAGATTTTAGGGCTTCGTCGGAGACCGAGAACTTGACGGCGGATGTGGTCGGGAGTTGAGCTGAGACGGTGAGGCTTCTACGGGGAGGGTGAATTGAGGGTTTGATGCGTAGTATGGTAGGGACGGGGGTGGAGATGATGGCGCGCGAGTTCATTATTGAAGCTTGGGAACTTTGATCCTTGTTCTGTGGTAATGGATGAGGAATAATGTAAAGGCTTGAATTCGAAGATGGTAGTGAAGTGTTATTGTGCAAATTGTGGCTGTGAAGGAGCATCTCTGAAGATAATACCGTTGTGTACGTGTGTACTCTGATTGAGGGGAACTTGGTTGGCCCATCCATTTATTTGCTTTTGGATTTTACCTTAGAAAGTTTTGTATTTTTATTTTCAAGACTTTTATGGAAAAACATTTTTGGTAGAGATATTTAAATTTGCTAACAATTATATTGACGTTAATTATGGTTTAGGTGTTTTGCTTCATATGGGCTTGGATCTTAATTAAATCGTCTAAGTTGTGTGATGAGTATCTCACCAGTTTTAAATTGTGGACATATACTGTTCAACTTTTATGATTAATTGCTAGTAGTTGCTATTTGTGTTGTACTTTTCTTGAGCAATAAAGGACCCACCATGTTTGTTGAGCTGTTCTGGCATCTTTAAATCTTACCCCATTCCAATAACATTTTTAATTTAAGCTGCTGATGTAATTTATGAGTAGAAAATTTTAGTTATGGGTGAACTACAGTAACACGTTTCTCTGGGAGAGTTTGAGTTTCTCTTTTCTTGACCAAAATGATTACAGATGTATTTTAAATTCGGAGGAACTAAAGCTAATGGACAACGTTTAGATAATTAAATGGACAATCAAAGAAGCTGCTGCTGAGTTGTCTGTGGGGTCTCCCAAAAAGCTTTGACAAAGACTGAGACTTGATGCTGTAACTGAGTTCAGTTCCGTAGATGTAATGTTTTCTGTAAAATCATGACAAGTGAGAGTTTTGCAGCTCTTATATGTGTGTATTGGAAAAACTGCTAGCAAACATTCACAAAAATTTACTGTCAAAATATAAACCATAGTTGCATTAATCTTTCAGGATTAGAGTGTAGAGAAGTTGCGTTATTGGACCTTTTTGGAATATGACAAGAACGCCACGGCAGAAACCTGACACTTCATTTTAAGCTTATCGATCCAGAGTTTGCAAGGGAGAGGTAATATCTTCTTCCTTTGATACAAATCTAGTATTTTCTCTTACGCTTGGTGAGCAATATTTGTGCCTAAATTGGTGCAGGCCCTCTAAGAGTATTTCGGTGCTTATACGTGCGAGGGAGTTTTACACCTGAATGATTCGAGATTTGAGTTTCATGCTTATGTCTGTCATAACCTTTTGCCAAACTTTACCGATTGTTCTACTTCTTTTACCGATTGTTCTATCAAATTTAGATAGGACCCAATTAAAAAGTTGGTCCTATTCTCGATGGAAGGACAAATATTTTCCTACGAAAGAACTCATTGATGATTTTTGGGTTCTAGGCTAAACATTAACAAAATAAATTTAAAGAATTACATGGAACAAATTGAGATGTTCGTCAGAACTCGTAATAACCGAAAGTTTGATACCTTTTTCTTAAAAACTCTTGCCGGTCCTGTTCAATTGATTTTATTTTCTGTGACGGCCACATCCATATGCGGTTTTTCACTTTTGGAGTAAATTGTGCCTTGCCCACCCCCCAATCGTACGTGTGATTTACCTTCCTCCCCACCCCACCTTGTGTGAATTAGAAAAGTGCATCAGAGATAGCTTAGGATTTTCCATTTGGTTGTCTGTAAGGATTGAAAACGACTCATGACAACTCACAATAAACTCTCTGAGCCTCGTTTGCCATAGATCAGTAAATGCATTTGCTGCTTTCTGCTGATCCAAGTTTATGACACATGTTCTGATTAGTCATAATTCATAACTTCAATTGTCCACATATGCAGTTCTCTTTTCTACCTACGTGCAGTTGTTTCAATGCTTGCCATAGAAAGAGAATTATCCACATTAATATCTTCAATCTGTTACCTAAAGCAGTTCGTGGCCCCTAATAGACTTGTTTGGTTAGCCTGTTTGGGCAACCAAAATCTATTTATGTGCTTACCGAGATAAAATTCCTCTCACATATTTACCTCAGAATCTGTGTCCATTCTCTCAACAAGCTATCCAAACAAGCCTAATATAGAGTTGACTGACCTCAGAATTTGTTTTCTTCGGAGTATTCTCTGCAATGACTTGCTGAGTTTCGCTCTCCGAATTTTCAAAGCTCTCTTTGCTTTAGAGATAGGTTTTGGCATTGATGATGTCGAGCTTTAGTTAACAACAATAATCGTGGTAAACTAATTCCCTGCCGCTGTCTCTTGAATCCTTGTTGTGATTGTAAAGTTATTCAATGTAATTTTCACATGCAAAGATATATGTTGGGAAGAAGCACCCTAATTAATAAAGTGATTCTTCAAAATAAATATTTCATATGTGAAAAGACGAAATGAATTCTTACTCGTCATTACGCATTTATTTCAGTTGCTTGCAAAGATATTGTTCCCTTCGGTTGTTGCCCATACCCTATCTTCTTTTCTGCCTCGGTTAAATAGTTCACAAAATTTTTGTGATATTAGGACTGATTCAGTCAACGAGGGATCTGGTGCTTGCGCTTCAGTACGATTAGAATAGGAGTGAATTGTTTTTTTTTTTTCACTGATAGGAACACAAGGTAAACATTTGAAAATATTCTTGACCCAATTATTGGTTCTGTCTAGACCGGGCAATTACTGCACAATTTAACTATGTACTTTTGTTTGTTTCCTTTTATTCCAGCGTAACTATTCCAAGAACTACTCTTCTGCAGTATTCTAGTGAAGACCGGTTTATAGCTCAATGTTATGCCTTCATACTAGTATTGTTATCATCAGAACATAATTTCAGTATAAAAAAACAAAGAAAGAAAGCTGAAGCTCATCTGGAATAGAATTTTGTAGATTCGAAGCTCATTGACAAACAGCATGTGATAAAAGAATCACAGACACTCATTTTTTCCCAGCTTCATCTACTTTTTAAAGTTCTTAGTTGATGCTTTGAATCATGGATTTATGCTGGAACTGAGATTTCATTTTAAATCCAAATGTCAATGCTAACTCATGACGCTTTGCAATTTTTTTGTTTTTATCCTCTTGAAGAATGAAAATCGTAGAACGGTTAATACATGAGCAATTTTAGGAATTGAAAAGCTCAGGCGACATGCATGGGTATGCACAATATTGTGGATGGGGTAAAATTCCTTGCATGTTATGAACTTTTAGAGCCTAGTAATAAGCCAGAACAGATAGATAAATATATTTTTTTCTAATTAAAAGAAGGCTAGCTAATCATTATTTTTTGTGGCTAAATCATGTGACAAGACACTGTTAATTTAACCAGTTTCAAAGAGAGAAACATTTTTCTTGCCTTTCAAACATGACTGCTAGCAGCACTATTATCGGCTTCTACCAGCAAGTCGTCGTCATCTTCCTCCTCTTCTTCTTTCACTTCGACATTCCTTCCATATCTTGTCTTGCTTGCTTGCTTGCTAGTCCTCTTGCCTGAGAATAAGCTTTCACGATCATTATCTTTGTGCTTTGTGAACTGATCAGAGCCATGACTTCCTTCACTGTTTATGCCTAAATATTGCAGGTGACTTGGACCAGAAGATGCATCAGAAGCCATTGAATCATCACTCTCGTCGTCGTCGTCGTCGTCGTTATGGCCATTATTCCCATCGTCGTCCTCTACGCTTTTCACATCTTCATCATCACTGTAGCTTGTTTCTGTGCGAATGTGAGAGCCAATATAAGCAGTCCATCCAGACTCATCATGGGAAGGCTCCATTGAGAAGGTTGAGGAACAAGAGCATAATAAAACCCAACAAGTAAGAAATTTTATGCTTTCATCATAACATGGATCTCTGATATCCCCCTCCCCTGTCCTGCCACCTGAACTATTTTTTATCCTCTTCCACCCTCCTTCCTCATCCAACTTTTAGTTTCTTTTATTTAATTTAAAAATGGATTTTAGCGAATTTCAAGACGTTGTTTAATGGAACAAGTCCCATTAATGACTTGATTTATATTCTCCACTATATTGATCCATCAATATATTGATTTTATTCTCAAAATATTCTTTTTAAAGAAATTATATTATTTTCTTCGTTAGTAAATTTTAGTTTTAAGACAGGACAAGAGCCCTATCACAACAGTAGTGCACGTTTAACCTTCATTATTGAGTCGCCAGTGTACGTCTGGGTTACCTGGCAATCCTAGCACCATGACTTGCTGTCAATGCTTCTCTCACTAGAAGACAGGATTTTTTTGGTTATAAATAAAGCAAAATTGTCTCCCTTATCTGCTATTACGTGGGGTAAAATAATCTGTGTACCTTACTTTTAGCAAAGATCTTCTGTTTAGGATCACGAGTCAAAAATATTTTGCTCACTTCATATCCCCTAATTATGTAAAAGATTGAAAGACTAGATATTTTGGGCCCCTCGAATGCTTAGCAGTTAATTAACAAAACTATAATTAGAAAAAGTTGTTCCATTCAGCTTGTTTTACACTCCGTTTAAAAAAAAGTTAAAAGACCGTTCAACAGTTTATTTTTGTAAAATGAGATAATCTCTTCTGCATATTTATCTAAACTTATGTAAAAATATTTCTCCACCGCGTTCTCAAACGGGTCATTATTATTACCAACTAGAATTATTGCTAATTGCAATGTTGAAGCTTTGCAATATAATTTTTATGAGTTATTGGGTCCGTTTGGCAAAGCGGTGGAGAAGTACTTATGGGCTTATTCAAACAAGTCGAGGCAAATATGTGGAGAAGATTGTTTTGTTCTGCGGAAAAACACTGTTGAACGTGTTTATGGATACAAACTAAGCGTTCCCAAACAGGCATGATGCTTTAGAGTAAGTGTGGAGCTCATGGTTCTAAAAAAAGCAAGTTTTTCTGCCTTGCTTTTGTTGTATGTTACCTTTTTTTTAGTGTGTTCGCAACACTACCTTTCTTTCAAGGGTAAATCTATAGAGTGAATTCTTGATGAGTACTGTGGCATATAGTAATGTATGTAGTCAACCCAGTCTAATGAAATAAAGCTTGATGTTGATTACTTAAATCTAATTTAGGTTTTTGCGTCCTTGAGATTTTAGATTGGTTTAAATTTGAATTTCAGAAAAGTTGGTGGATGAATAACAAAACCATAAGAACTAGGATATGAATAGTCAGCTCTCCACACAAAAAAAATCCCTCCGGTTACAAATATAGAAGAAAGGCAAATTGTTTGTTTTGATTTTAAATATAAGATATCAATATTTTCCAAATTTATAAATTTATTCCCAAAGCATTTCTAGTTATTACATATATTAAGTAGATTCTCATCAATGGTATTTCAAATGCATGTGATTAAATGAGATGTTATAAAAAAAATTAATACATATTTGTTATAAATAATTAATCTGATTAATTTTTAATATTCATAAATTATTTATATCTCTGATAGAAATAGTAGTAAATTTTAGTTGGTCATATATTTAATAGATTTAACGGAAAAAACATTGGCAAGATTGAAATACTTAAGAATGAAATGGAACAAAAGATGAGAGGATGTGTGAGGATTAGTATATTTTGTCATTTTGTACACGTTCAAATCTCAGTCATGTCATCAATAAAAGGACAGCCTTTTGCTGGGCATGAAACAGGGAAGCCAACTGGGGTCATTTGGCGTTTAGCTCTTGTGTGTTTCAGATGTGATTGCCATTTTGCTTCTCTTTCTATGTCCTTTTTTCCCCTCTCCCTGTATTTCCCATATGCCACTCTGTCTTCTCTTCAAAATTTACTTTGGATTAGTTTTAGATTAGAAAGATAAATTAAAAGTATATATAAATACTTGTCAATTTTGTTGGATTGGAAGGATTTCATCTGTTCTTTTTTTCTGGCTTCCTAGAAAAATCTTCTCATTGTATGGAGGATAATTTCTGTATTCTTGGTTAACCTCCAACTATTTGACGAGAGGTGGAGATTGACAAGGAAGGCTAACTTGTTATTTGTGCTCTCTCCTTGAGAATGATTGAAATACAGTACTTTATTCAAAAAAAAAATACAATATCTGTCGGTTATTTTCCATTCGAAATATGAGAAGTAATTCCTTGTCATTAATTAAGTAGTCTCTTCATTAATAAAAAAATTTAACAGACAAACAGATATTTGTATGCATTTTGAACCTCAGGTAATTATTTTTCTTTCTAACGGAATTTTCACCTGTTTCCTTGGGTTCTATTACTTCTGCGTGAAAATTTTCCAGAAACTTTCTTCCAACTTTTTCTGCACATTTCAATAGGATTTTGATTTTGAACAAATGAATACTATATTTTGAAAACTTTAAAACATTAGTATCTATCATATAGAGGAATATATTTTTGGATATAATTTCAAGTTTATAGTTATGGACATTTTTGCTTTTTCTTCAGCTTTGGCCCCTTTTTCTTTTTATAAGGCACAGTTAATGCAATACTTGACAACTTCTGAATGGACACTTCTAAATGAGAAGTGCATCCTATTTTACGTTGCCTACTTCACAGCTTATGGTTTGTTTAGATAGCCCGTTGGGAGAACAGACACAGATTTTGAGGTAAATATGTGAGAGGAATTTTTTTCTCAGTAAACGCAGGAATGGATTTTGATTGCCCAAACGGGCTAACCAAACAAGCCTTTCTGTTTCTTTCTTTCTGGATGAGTTCTTCCTCATCTTTTTTAGCATGTTGGCAAAACCTAACCTAAATATCAACTTCTCAAATAAACAACTTCTGATTCCTAACATTTTAGCATGTATTTAGGGTTAGGTGGCCATAATTATATCAGAACTTTTAAGAACGAAGTGAAATCTTCTTCGATGATTAGATTCCACACTCAAGATATTGTGGGGAAAAAATTGTTGATCATGTGTCACCTTATGCTAAATTGAATAACTGAACTTGTTTCAAGTGCCACCATAGATTGGATATTACATTAAAGATGGAATTGCGAGGTCCTTGGGTTCTATTTGTTTGCCAAGTTATTACCAAAGTACACCCAACTCTTGAAGACACTAAACGTCATAATTAAAGCTTTGTTATTAGGTAAAAAGTATGGTTGTAATCAAATCAAAAGAGAAACAAGTGAAAGCTTTTCAGTGATTTGAGATTTAACTAAGAAGAGAAAAATGAGATATGGGCTTTGCAGGCTCAATTTTGTCAAAACCAATTTTAAATATATAAAGTATTAAAATTATCTAAAAATCACCTTCATATTTAGGGTTCATTTAAAAGCTCTTTCTTAAACCTAAGGTTTATTGTAAAATCTAGATTTTGCTTCAAAATATAGGTTTTGTCCAAGTAATCATTTTTTAGAAAAGTTATTTTGGCTATAAAATCTAGATTTGAAACTTAAATTTTGAAAAAGCTGTTTTTTAAATCACATACCTTCGTCTAATATTTTTTTCTATTTTTCTTTCCTCTTTTCTACTTACACTTAGTCTTGCCTTGAATTTCGTAAATGCCAATACCTTCCCAAATACAATAACCTTTCAAAACCTGTTGTTTGCCTAAAAAACCGTAAAAGTTATTTTTCAAAAATATATTTTGCAAAACATAGATTTTGTTTTAAACTCCATAAAAAAAATTCTCAAATGATCTAGTAAACACCCATAGAGAATATTTTTGAGGGGAACTTTGAAAGGGTCAGAATTGGACGCTAGTGGCCTTTGCTTCACCGCTACCACACAAATCAGAGTTTTCCTGTGCCCTGTGTCTCACCTAATACGCTGTTCCCTATTCTTCAACCAATTTCTGAAAAAATATCATGCGTCCCCAAGTTCCTTTGTCATTACATTTAGTCCATTACCCTTTCTCTTGTCCCTTTGAACCAGGAAGACCTGCGAGGTCTTTGGTAAATGTACCTGTGAATGCAAAGGTATACCCTTGTGTCTGAATACAACGAAGTTCAAATTGTAAATTTGTTTCGGAAGTTTTCGTTGTGGACATAGTAATGTTACCTTGAGGTAGAGCAATAATGGATGATGATAGTAAACAAATAGCACTTAAGTCGCTTTCCTCTATTCCATTGATGAGGTAGAGCTTCAAAACCCTTCCTATTAGGGCAGCTTCAGAGATTCCTCAGAATTCTACATCCAGGTTGAAGTATGACACCATCTAGAATACATTATTCTCACTTATTAATGAAGCAAAGAGGAGGGACAGAGGGCTATGGCGAGCATAGGGTTTAAGGTAGAGAGAGAGAGAGAGAGAGAGAGAGATGGATGGATGGATGGGCTTTTCATATTTCTAGGAACTAGGATGTCACCAAACATGAGAAACAAGACAAGAGAAGGGGAGGTAGACAGGTAGTAATTGGGAGAGGAATGGACCACATAATAATAATGATCATAATAAAACCAAACATGAAGAGAGATGCATAGCTGGTTGGATCTTTCTTCTTCTGGTGGTCCATCATTTTAAAGATCCCAGAATAATTTTATTCAAGCCTGTTAAATATGAGCTTATTTCTCATTGAATATAAGGTTGACTCCTTTAACTGAATCCAATTCTGGAGTTGTTTATTACCGTTTTTATTTAGGTTTGTGAAGGTAAAAAAAAAACATTCTACATCCACAAAAATGGAAATATGAGCTACTTCCATTTTCTTGTTCATTTCATTGGGTCCGTTTGGAAATGTGGTGGAGAAGTACTTTTACATAAGTTGAGGTAAATATGTTAGGTGACTATCTCGTTTTACAGAAAAATACTGTTGAGAGGGTTTCTAGGGCTTCTATAAGTGTTGTCAAATAGGGTCATTCAATGTTCCTATAGGTATGCATTGATTTTAATTTTTTTTTGAATTGACATATACGGTATTTGATTTTTAACATTAAAAGCTTGAGATTTGATTAGTAACGTAAGGATTTGAGCTTCCTAAAATGATATACAAGAGGATGACTTTTATAAAAAAATTAAAAAAAAATTTCCCTAATTCATGTTATACCGATTAATGGCTTGTTTGGAATAACGTTTATAAAAGTCAAACACACGTTTAACATTGTTTTTCTGCAAAATGAAATAATCTCCATGTATTTACCTCGGTTTGTATAAAAGTACTTCTCTACCGCGTTTCCAAATGAACCTAATAACATCGCTGTCAATTAATCGGATTAGTGGAAGCTACTTTTTTAATGTATAATTATGAACCTAATTTAAAAATTAAAATTTAGTAAAAACAATTGTTGTCAGCGTTTTTTATTATTTAACTAATTTAAGTAGTGAATCCCTAAAAGATTATTATTGAGAGTATTTCGGTTTCTTCAAGGCAAGTGGATCTCTTTTCAATTTTGAGAATACTTTAATTCTTTCTAAGGTTTTTTTATTATAGATATATCAACTTTAAAAGAAATGTTTGGATTTAATTAAAAGTCAAATTAACACACACACACACACACACTCTCTCTCTCTCTCTCTACTGTAATATAAGCATTACTTAATCTGGTGTATGAATAATAAGGTTGGTTTCTCGGATAGACCTGAATAATAAATTCTATTCTAAAGAATGAGCATACATTTCAGTTAAATTAATATATTATATGGAAAAAAAAACTTGATTGGCATTACAAATTTATTGAATTAATGCTTACTTATTTAATTATAGAATTAATGCTTATTTATTTAATTATTAAAATTTGAGTCAAGGATGTGCAAAATTTGATGATCTTATGTTTTTCTTAAATAATCATTCAATGTAAATAATTTGTTGGATGCATTGATTTATTTATAGCTGGCTCATAGGAGGTTAGTAGTATTATTTTTATTGTGTTGATCTTATTTGTATAATTCTTTAGAAAAATATATGTAAGATAGCATTATTTCTTAGTAAAAGTAACTTTAATCAATTTTTATGCAATATATTAAAAAAGTATTTTCATGGAGTGACAACTATTAAGGAAAAATGATTGAAAAACATTTGAAGTGACTTGTATGGAGAATGTTATTTCATGCACTAGTGAGGCAGGTGGATGAAGCTCTTTAAAGTTTGGTAAAAAAGATCTAGAAAAATTATATAGAAGACTCAATAAAGTTATTGAGTGAGAATTCTTAATTTTTCAACAAAAAGAAAAGAATTTTTAATTAATAATTTATTTAAAGATTTGGTTTTTATCGAGTGCGTTAGTGTTCACTAGCTCTTTAGTGTCATGTGATCCATATAATAGTACCCTGTTTTGGTGAGATAAAGCTTATATCATTTATATTAAATTAATTTCATGAATTCATTCATTTATATTACCTGCCGTGGAAACGTTGAACTCGGAGAATCAGAGATGAACGAAGGGAAAAAGCAGGGACCTCTTGAAAATACAAGTCCAGATGAAAAATTAAGGGTTTGTTTGGAAGTCCTTTTCAGAATAGTTTTTATGGATTTTGAGGTCAAAATTAGGTTTTAGAGAATAGATTTTGAGGAATAATTTTTAGGATTCCGATGCAAAACCTAGGTTTTGAAAAGGTGATTGTGTTTGGGAAGTTCGGTTTTAAGGATTCCGAGGCAAAAGGTAGGTAGAAAAGATGAAAGAGAAAGAAAAAAAGTAGGAAAGAGAAAATTTATTAAAAAAGAGGGTGTGATTTGACAAGAAAATAGCTTTTTTAAAATGAGATTTCAAATTGAGATTTTGTATTCAAAATAGCTTTTTCAAAAATGTGAGTACTTGATCAAAAATTAGATTTTGAGATAGAACATAGGTTTTGAAACCAAACCTATGTTCTAAAAAGTGAAAACAAACAAGCTCTAAATCTCAAAAGACTAGCATGTAAGAAAATATAGAGCTGTTTAAGCATTTTAAGTTCCATGATTTCTCTCGTACATGTAGATCCATGGTTTAGAAAATCCAAGCCTCCCATCACTTGATTAAGATCCAAATGTGAAGACCCTTTCATGGCCTTTACACGCAGAGAAGTGCTTGGAAGTTGGAACTGTGAGGTGAGGGAACTTTGGATCACTTTGCTGGTAGGGTTGTTTGGTTGGCTTCAAGTCTCACAATCAAAATCGGAGCTGGTGAATAGGAACAAGTCAAGGAAGTCTTAAGGGTTCGTTTGACATCAAGGTTTTGAAACCTAGGTTTCAAAACCTAGGTTTGAAACCTAGGTTTTCTCTTTCATACTCTCTTTTTACTACTCTTTCTTATTTTTTTTCTTTTTCTCTTTCTTACTTTCCTCTTTCATACCCACTTTTTCTTACTTTTTTACCTCGAAATCTGTAAAAGCTATAACTTCCCAAACATAAATCACATTTCAAAACCTAGGTTTTACCTCAGAATCTGTGAAACCTAGGTTTCAAACCTAGCATCCAAACCAGCCCTTA
>JANTPZ010025755.1:0-14372 GCA_025593235.1 Vachellia pachyceras
AAGAAAGAGAAAGGATGAAAAGTAGGAAAGAGGAAAGAGAAGTAAGAAAAAGTAGGAAAGAGGAAAGAGAAAGAAGGAAAAAAGTATGAAAGAGAAAAGAGGAAAAAGTAGGAAGGAGGAAAAAGTAGGAAAGAGAAAACCTAGGTTTCAAACCGAAGTTTTGTAACCAGAATAGCTTTTCAAAAAAAATTTTGTACTTGGACAAAATCTAGATTTTGTTGTAAAACCTAAGTTTTGAAAACAAATCTAGATTTTAGAATAGGAGGCAAACAAGCACTTAATGTACTGAAACAAAAATTGTTAATTGTTTCAGGAGCATATCAGGTGGCATGCATGGGATATATATCATAAAGGAAGTTTCACAGTAGATTTCATAAAAGATGGGAGTGGTTAATTTTCAGATAACCTTTCAGTTGTGCAGCACAAACAAACGATTACTGTGTGTGTTGCACTCAAACACTCATCTAAGAAACAAATAACAAAGAGTAATGCAATTGAAAACTACCACTTTGGAGAGTTCATTTCCGATCTCTACACTGATCCTGCACACTTCCACCATGTTACTTTCAACAGCCCATTGAATGATTTTCGACTCTCTTGCCTTCGAAACAATATAATTTCCAGAAAGAAAGTCTAAGAGCTTTATCATAACGCAGAAATCCTTGAAATGTTAGAAACATCAAAAATAGAGTTTGCCTGGCATAGGATGCCTATCACAGAAAGTGCGACAGCCCTAACATTCTCAAATTCCTCCAGAGGAGCTCTGAACGTTAATTACCAGTTGAACCAGAAGAATCAAAATTGAGACAGAGATAACGGGTTTTAAGCTGTATTTATCAAGAAACAAAATTGACTCGTTATAGACCCAGAATATGTATATAACCAAAGTCACAACGGCTCACATTTCACAAATTTGTGCCTTGTCTCATTACCAGCAGCTATGCACTGTAATTAGACTAAGAACAAGAGGGAAAATGAACATGCTGAATTTATATAGAAGCTAGGATGGAAATTTCTCGCTATTTCTTATATAATTAATAATTAAAAGAAATCTAACTCAATTGCCTGGAGTAGGGTAAGAACATTTGCCAAACGCTTGGAAGCTCTTGCAGCAAGACTTCCACCATACATCATTCTGAAAAATGTCAACAACTCCTGTTTCAAATTACACCATGAACCCCTCATTTCCTCGTTCCACAGCCCAGAAAAAAGAGGATGAAGCTACAGATATTAAATCATCAAGCAATATGTTTGTTCTACATCCAGAACGTAATAATTATTTTTCGTCGGTTGCTCTGTTCCTACACTCAGATCCTAGATCCTATATAACGTTTTAAAAGTATATTCACTTAAATCAAAATAAAATTTATATTACATATTTGACTCTTGAAACGAAAACCACTTCGAAAAATTAATTTTTACTGCAAATTCAAACATACTATCAACCTATAACACGTTTATATCTTAAACCCATGTCTTATGATTTGTGGAGTTGGTACGTATTTAGTTACCAGTGATAATAATATCGACTTCAACCAAAGTCGGTTTTGTATCTTTGTGCCACGGTTTAAATGTTTATCATCTATGACAAGCAAAATGATTTCTGTACTTTTTTCTGCCAGTCGATGATTTATTGATTATGATTTACATTTTCGTACGGATTCCATTCCTTGGATTTTCTCATGGAATGAAAGTAGGCCGAAAATTTCCCATGCCTGGTCCAAAAAAAACTTGGACATAGTCATTGAGATGATAAGGGCAAGATGCAAAAATAAGGTGGTTTCGTGCATTCACATCCTTGACCACCAATTAATTAAATATCTTACTCCCTCACCATTATATATTAGATCTAACAAAAGAAGTTAATTTCTCACATGACGAACGAATATTCTAATCCCCAGTAGAAGTAATACTCACATGTAGTGCCTAATGATATCTCAATTAGGATTAACTCTATTTGGAGATACCAGTATTTTAGCAAAAAAAATATATATATATTTTATTCACTGCCACTTTTTTCTAGTTTTGTGCAACCACTTACAAGTACAATGCAACTACTTTTGAAATCTCCATCAGGGAGAAAATCGACAACCTGATCTACGTAACAATATATTTTCAGGATGTCTTGACATAAGATTTTTAGCATAAACATGGAAAAGGAGGCTTAGAATTGGATGAACACGTAGGTTATATGGTTAGATGATATTCTATGCCTAATGAAATTGAGTTCTTCTACCTGCTGCTTCCAGCGCAGCCACCAATTTCTTAGCCTGTTGGTGGGCCTGGAGCACCCAGCACAGGATTGGTTGATTGTTACCACATCACTGCTAGTTCAACTTCAACCTCAACCATCTAGCTTTCCAATTGTTGTGATAAGAACATAAGCATCGCATCAAACATCAGTCTGACTTGGAATGTAGGTTTTTCTTCCTCCTTGATACGATTTCCAATGCCCAAGCTTTGCCTATTTCAGTCTGAAACTTCCCTGAAAAAAGGGGAGCAAGACAATTTGTAAGGCCATTCAGGTGTTCTGTTGGAAGATGACAAACTGTCGAATACAATACCAATATCTAATTCCCTTCCTTTTCAAGATAGGAACAGAATTGACGTATATTTATCCAGAAATAATGTTGGGGCCACAAGAAAAAGTTAAGGTCAAATCAGAGGTTGTTAGCCAACATAATGCATTAAAATTTGACAATAAAACGAAGGGAGAAAATAGACACTTCACCGTCTGAGTAGAAAATCCAGATTCCAAATTCACTCAACCAAATCCAACGGCCCATTTTTTTCCTATGAAGCAATCTTGTAAAATGTCAAAGTGCGAACAGTATAATGGTCCCAGACTCAGTATATTAGATAGTGAGCTATTTTGCTCTTTCCACTTGCACAAAAGCTTTTTTTTTTTGGCTGTACCTTAGCTTGGAATCATTGAGCCCCATTTTGGGTTGCTTTCCACAGTAGCATTGAAGAGCATTTAAAAATAACTTGAAGAATCAAGTAATACAGAGAGTACAAGTAGATGAGGCAGAAAACCGTACCAGCAGTTGACTCAAAAAATTCATCCAAATCCTTTTGCTGCTCTGCAAACAGCCGTGAGAGAATACATTTCAGAACTCAAGATCGAGATCACATGGATAACTCCATCATGAATGTAGAAAGGAATGTGGTGGTCATCAAATATGAAGCATAGTGGAACTGGCAAAGTTCCAAACAGTGAAAGATGTTCAACTTCCTAATTTTTATAGACCAAAAGTGTTTTACAAAAATCTCCTTTAGCAGGATGCATTCTGCATAACTCTATACAAAAGGGAATTTCCTACTCCATAATTACATTATTGAAAGTAATCAATGCATTCCTAATTATAGTAGTTAATGGTACAAACTGATCAGAAGCCAATATGTAACATGCGCATCCTACAGAAAAGGCATAACATGACAGTGGCAAAACCATGGATAGAACATATCTAAGATGTGCCTCAAAATTCAAAAAAAGTAGTATAGAACAGAAATTTGATGCTTTTCCACTTAATTCTTATCTTCATTGAAGTAATTTCAGCATACAACTACCTGTAGCTTGGAAATAAATTTCACAGATATGAGACCATGGAAAACTATATCATATAGGGAACCCAAAAGCATCATGGAGAAGAAGTTTAACAAAGTTCAACGTCATATCAAGTATACAAGAGCCTTGCTGAGATGTATTTTTCTCAGGAAGATGCTTGACGTTTTGGACATTAAATGTAAGTTTTCATGATTTAACGTAGTTTTAGAGCCATAACACAGCATGGTGAATAAAGACTTGAGAGAAAGAGGAAACAAGCACTCACCATCTTCATATTCTAAGGCTTGAAGTATCATCTCCACCTTTAAAGAGCAAAGATTAATAGAATCAGATTAACAAAATCTGCACACATTAACAGCCAAATAGAAATGTAGATTTCATGCTAAATTATTCCATCATAATTGCCAAATGAAGTTGTCAACAAAAATTTGAAAACTCAATATTATTTGCATGACTTTTTTGTTTCTTTCTGTCAGCACAAGCTTTGCCAGTGGCAATTTGAAAATGCAATGTATCCCAATTGCACCTTGATAGGAATGGGTAGGAAACCTTGATAGTACGTGAAATAGAGAAAATGAGTCCACAAAGACACAAACCTTGTCAAGGTCCTTGACAAATTTAGCTTCTGGTGAAGAATTTGCTTCATACTCCATCCACAACTCAGCTATTTCCGTTGCTTCATTGAGCCAGTTGGAAGATACATCAAGAGACGTTTTTACACAATTCAATCATTGACAAACTGCTTTTGTAGTGAAATGGAAATACCTCTAGATCCTCCACCTAGCACTTTACACATATGATCAAGTGCTTCTTGTTCTCGTCTACTCTTTTCTTCTTTTGACACACCATCTGACGGGGTGATGTCCCCAACAATAGCTATAAAAAAAAAAGAAGAAAAGAGTATTAACTATTAGCTCAGAAAGAAAGTACAAAATGCAAATGGCATTATAAGCTCACAGATTCGGCTGCAGTGATTGAGATACTTGAAACAATGCAGAAACGAAGTGTCTTTATATCATTAATGCGTCTTTCTGGCATTATTAAATATTGTTTCAGAAGATTGGCAAGGCTTAAAAAATACACGATTCAGCAAGCATGCAGCAAATCAACGGTTTGAATAAATGGATCCAATTATTTCATGTGGATTCAAATGTATTTCCTCTCAGACAGTGGAATGTGCTCATCACAAAAGGTCTGTATTTGAGTGTCTGTGTTTTGGGGCAATTCACTGAATAAAATTCTCTCATTTTTCTATGGTTCATTCGCACCACAATATTATTTCTCGACGTCGTATGAGCCACATATAATCAACACTGGTTTCTCTTTGCATTCACTTGTTCTCTAACTTGCGTTTATCACCTTCCATCCAAATCCATCCATATTCGGCCACTTAATAAAACAATTTTTTACCAGATATACGGAAGTTAGCAAAGCGTCATACCTTCAGCAATATCGTGAACAATAGCCATTTTTATACACCTGGAAATACCAGACAGTAGGTTTCAGAATTTTTACCCATTCAAACTTCAAAATGTGCGGATGTGCCCCCATGAAAATCAATAGAACAATCAACATGTAAACTGTAAATGAAATCAAGAGGAATAGGAGGGGAAATTCACTTGTTTCGTTCTACGCCAGGGATATCTGAAGCAATCAGGGCCATCAAACCCATTCGATACATATGATCCGCTATCGATTCTGGATCCTTAACATCTTTACGTATCCATCCTGCTCTTTTTGTTGTCTGATTCCGACACCGAATTCAAGCAGTTACGACGACAATAAACAACAATCGAAACGCAGACAAAAAATTGCGAAATGAAGTCAAGAAGGTTAAGCTTGCATTTATCTAAATGCATAAATCTAACTGAACAATAATCAAGATATGTATTCTGTGGTTTAAATCATATTGGCACTTAGAAATTCAGAAAAATACACTTGCATTACCGAGTGAATTAGAACAAATAATTTGGTGAACTGACGTCAGAATAAGAGACAGAATAATGAAAGTATGGCATTCCAGTATTCCACATTCGCACCAGTTTAGGCTGTGGAGAAAAACTCCGAAACAGATATTTTCCTTCTGGATAACAGAACAAATAACTAAATAAACAAGCATAAGCAAAGAACCTAAAGGAGGAGCACCTTTAGGCGTGACATATAGAGAGGAAATCGATGGCCGAGGAAGCAGAAGGAGCTGCGTCGTCAACCGCCGAAGAAGAAGCATTCACATTGGCGGAGGTGTTGTTAACCGAGGACTGCGAGGAAGAAGCTGCGGCAGCCATTCGCCGATAAAGCCTAGAAACGGCGGGAGACCAAGCGCGAGCTGCAACGAATTTGGATCTAAGCCGAGTGGAAAAAAGAGAGGGAGGTATGTTGGAGATGAGGGAAACTGATTTGCACACCAAAACTCTGTTTGCACTGCTCATTTTATCTCTCTCCCTCTCTCTGTATCTTCTAATTAATTCCTTTGGATTCACTTTTCTCCATATTTTTGGCAATTTTCTTCTTCATATTTTAGCGCTTCCAGAACCACAAGTGAGAAACGCGGGTGATGTGGATGTGAGACTAAAATTTGGTGTATGCTAGCGCATGGTGTGGATGTTGCTGTGGGTATTTGCGGTCGCTCATCTGGAGATCTTCAAACTAATGCTTTACACGTGTTTGAATGGGCGGAACTTACTTGATAGTGGAATTTGAGCCAATCGTAGTTCCAGCCCACCAGAAAATTTGGAATCCGAAAAATAGAAAATTTGGATCCCCCTTTGATACCAATGTCAAAAAATAAACATTTTCATTTTAATAGAAAACTTGATCCAAAATTACCAACCTCAAGTGTCGCGGGCTATTGGTATTTAATAATTAGTATTTAACAATATATTGACTAAGATTGATTACTATTAAAAGAAAATAATCCTACTAAGGAAAAACTTTGAGCTCGTTTATAAAAGCGGTAGAGAAGTACTTTTACGTAAGTCGATGTAAATATGTGAAGAAGATTATCTCGTTTTAAGCACTGTTGAACGTGCTTTTAGGCTCCTCAAAAGCTTTGCGAAACGGAGCCTTTATCCAAGATTCCAGCTGGAAAGATATTGATTTAAGGCTCAATGGAAAGAAAATGTTTATTCATTTTATTTTCACATACACCAGTAAATTAATAGTCAAATAGAAATATACATGTCCTTATATTACTTTTCTAATTAAAAAAGTACATATTTTACGTGTTTGAGAATCCGTTAGAAGAGTAATTAATATGTGAAAGGAGTTTTGTCCCGATTTATGAGTAACGTTGTTTAAACATGCAAACCAAACAAACACATTTTTATAATTAAAGGATCCTCGTTTAGGATGCTTGCAATAGACATGATTAAACCGGGTAATTTAATTAGAAACATAGGCATATTTATTATAAATAATTAATTAAATTAATATTCACAACAAATTGGTTATCTACAGAGGTATTTTGAAACTGAAGTTTTGCACGTAACCCAGCGTATGTGGGAAAAACAAGTATATAATGCAATGCTTAAGCACATTGGGGATATAAAATGAACCCTAAGTAAAGAATGATGGTGTTAATTGCTTCAAATGACATTGTAATTAAGTTAATTATAAAGCCATAAACCAAAACAGCGTCCTAATTGAAGCAAACACCCAGTCAAAACGACTATCTAATAGGAAAAAAACGACCACCCATGATGATCTCTCTTGTTCATTATTACATGTTCCTGACCAAGTCGGTTATCTCTCTCTGCCTCCTCTAACTCAAGGAGGCATTCTGGACTCACAAACCTAATACTCTCCATGAAGATGTTCTCTAAAATCTCTTCCACACAGCGGTCGCTTATTTTGTGAGCACTGTGTTGAAGAGATATCGCCAAATTCTGGTCGTCCAGGTTGGGCATGCCACCGTTGTAGCCGTCCCCTTCCGGCGCGATGACCGGAGGGTTTCCTTCTGCCAAGGCCCTTCCACCGTCTACCTGTGAAACCATGGCGACTAACACCACCGTTAGAAACAAAACAGCCGTGGCTGGCCGAAGGGTTTTCATGTTTCCGAGGATTATGCTGGGGTTTGATCTTGCATGCTTACCGCTTACTGGATTTAAAGAGGAAAGGTATGATGAATTTATTGTGCAGTTTTGATATTTTGATACGTTTCATCTGGGTTATTTAATTCCTATAGATTAACGTTTGTTACAGTTTTTTTACTCTAGGAAATTAAAGCCGACCGGTATATTTGATGCATGAATGTTATATAACATCCGTACATAATAACCTTATCCTGTGAAAAAAAATGGCTGTGTTTGTGGAATCAAGAGTGATTTTCCATACGTAGAGGTAAGTATGTGAGGGGAGTTTTATCTTACTTGTGTGTAACGTTATTTCAGTACTTCCCAAACATTTATTTTAAAGGAAATTCAAACATTAATACAATATTGTACAGTGAAAACCCAACAACATATTCTGCTCAACCCATTTACGTTAATTTCCACTTGATTTCTCTTGATAATTGTCAGCATTTTTTAAACTTGGTCCAACTTGTAACTGCTCACCTGGGCTGATACTCTGTCGATTGCTTTTGGGTCCAATCAGACATTTGGTCCAGAATTCGATTTTTGGATTACTAGTGCACTTGATTCATGTTTAAGAAAAACCCATTATTGGGTCCAGGGATGTGCATGGATCAGATTGGATTGATTAATCATCAATCCAAAGTTTGATTTAGAGAAAACTTCATACTAAAGAAGACACTCTGTGACCCGGTCCCAACTTCGAGGTTGAGCTGGATCAGATTTGGTCGAACCAGTTCAGGTGGCTTCCTCATTTAGTCTAGGATTTAGTCTAACCCGACCAATCAATCTGCCTAATGGAATATATTGAGAAGGCCTACTTAAATAGTGCAAGGTTGAGTTCAATGGTTAAGTTTCTGATTAATTATTCGATCGTTTAAGTTATATGGCGGCTAGCTAGAGTTTAATTGTAACTTGAATGTCAAACTAGAGGCAATAATTTGGCGATGAAATCTTGAGAACCCTCCCAAACAAACTTGTATATAGTACATCTCTTGGATTTACGTGTTAAAAATTAATTTCCACTGATAATTTAAACATGTGCATACGTTATGTCCCGTTTGGTATGTGGAATTGATTTTGATTGAATTGAAAGTGGAACTGGAAGTGGAATTAGAACTGGAACTGGAAATTGAGTTTTAAAACTTGTTTGGTAGGATGGAAGAGGTGAGATATAATTTATAATTAAAATATGTATATCTAGTGTGAAACTATCAAAATGTCCTTTACCCAAAAAAATCTTCTGATTCTCATCTGACCAGCTCACACCAGCACATCCGCAATTCGGTTCTCTGCTCTCTCACCTCTCAGCTCCATCTGTTCCAGCGTTCTTCTCCCTCTCAAGCTCTCCTCTATTAAGCTCTCTTCTCGCACTCACAGCAATTGACCTCAGCCTCCTCTGTTCCAGTGTTCTTCTCCCTCTCAAGCTCAGTTGATGCTGCCACTCTGCTCCCTGGTGAAACCTCTTCTTCGTTCCCCGCTCAATCTCTAGCAGGGAGGTCGCCATTATCACCATATCAGGTTCCTTGCAATCATCACCACCGTTGCCGCTACCTCAGTGCGGTCATCGTCCTTGCGTCGAAGAGGGAAGCCATCGGAGTTGGTTATTTACCGTCATCGTCATTTACCGTCGGAGAAGGGATGGTGCAGAGGACGACTGGTGACGCCAGAGGGAGTGGCCATGACCGATGAAGGTGAACAACAATGAAGAGGCTACAATGAAATGGAGGATAGGTAAGATTGTTCGAAAATACCAATTATATGGAACTAATATGGATTCCATAGGTAGACCTATGGAACCCATTTTCATGGAACTGGTAGTTCCATAGAATTGGGTTCCTACCTACCAAACAAGTTAAATTTTCATTTCCAACCTCATTTTCACTTCTCATGTTTCAATTCTATGATACCGACGGTACATTAATGCAAGAAGAGAAGGAACTCATATTTTGGAAGCAATATAAATTAAATGGAAAATAATCATGATTTAAAAGGCATACTTAATTAGAGTTGAAATTTGGTGGCGTGTTTAATTTGGACCAATGATATCTGTAAACAATTAAACATTAAATAAGCGCTTCAGGAGGGATCAATCAAAGTTTTGTAATTAAACATGTCTAAGCAATCATTGCTGTCTCAATTGCCATATGTCAATCCCATCTCTGCTTTCTTTCTTTCTTTTCTTTCAAACAAATCAACCCTACTTTAACTTCACAATTATATATAAACAAGGTTGAGTTCTCCGCCTTACGCTTAAAAAGGACTTAGCCCTACTTATATTGTGCCTGTTTGGGAAGCCATTTTTTCAAATGGTGCACGTAAGTCGAGACAAAATCATCTCGAAATCTGTAAAAACCATCTCGAAATTCATAAAAACCATATTGAAATCCGTAAAACTACCTCAAAATTCCCAAAATGCCTCAAAATCTGCAAAATCTATTTTCACAACGGAGTTCCCAAACAAGCACATTAGCATTAGGAAATCACTGTTACGTAAATCGAGATAAAACTTCTCTCATATACTTATCTTGTAAATTGTAAATAATACGTAAAAAATATTTTTTACCACTGATCCAAACGAACACTGATTCTCACATTATGTGCTGTCAAACTAACTTTTCTGCAGTAAAAAGCAGCTTGGACCAATATGTATTTGTTTGATATGGCTCTTGAAAGATGAGCTTACTGTATTTGGGAATCCGTTAGGAGAAAAGATTTTACGGATTTCGAGAAGAATTTATGGATTTCAAGATACTTTTTACAAATTTCAAGATCATTTTTACAAATTTCAAAATATTTTTTGTTTTGATTTATGTGCACTGTTGGGTGAAAGATTTCTCACACAGGCACATGAGTCTGAAGAGAAGTTAAAGCTAAACCAATAATTTAACTTTTCGTTTTTCTTTAGATTACAATCTTTTAAAATTAGTTTCTAAATATACTGCTGTAATCCTTTTTATTTCAGGTAGAGAAAGAAGTCTTTTTTAATGTTATTTATAACTCATATGATTACATTTGTAATATTTCCTCAAGAAAATTTTTTGCAATAATCCTTTTTATCCTCCAATTATTACTGTGCATACTTTTATTTTCTTGAAAAATGCTTATATTAGATAGGGTAAAAGATAATGAGGTTGTCGATTTTTTTTTAATCGAAGTTAAACATATTGAAAATGGTTTACAAATATAATCAAATAAGTATTATCTAGATAATTTTTTTTGTCAAACATAAATCCATTACACTAATGATCTTTTCTCGTTATCTTTTTTCAAAGCTTCCTTTTACAAAAGTCATTTTTACCAATAATAATCTAAACAAATCCGTAAATGAGGTGTTTAGTGTCGATATTAATTATGACCTACATATGTATGTGTCGAGGCGCACATGTATATGCATAAATGTATGTATGTTGTGCTATGTGCACTCACGTAATTAAAATCAATCTAACTTTTCCTTTTTCAGATTGAAAGGAAGGACCAAAATTTTTTTAAAAAAAATGTTATTATATTACCAAAAAAAATCTCCTATAACTGAACGTGTTGCTTTCAATAGAAGATCAGAGGATTATTCGCATATGCTTTTCTTAAACTAACAATTTGGCAACCTTTTGGTTGAATTTGAACGTGTACGTGTTAGAACGACGACTCCGAAGGTAGATGAACAGTGATATATGCGGTTTGTTCTGCCCGACCTTCAGCCCTTGCATGTAAACAGGTGAATCCAACTTGGATCTTTAATCAAGACCGATCTCTATAACTTCTAATGCTGCAGCTCACTCTCTGTAAATCTACGTTCTCAATGAGCACACGTACACTTAGCTTTTGGAAGTAATTAGAGTTTTGATTAATTAATAAGCACCTCCTTCATGCATGAATGAAGCAGCGTCGGTTTTCATGGAATAAAGGCTTAACCGTGCCTTGCTGCTTCTGAGCTACCCTCTCCCTTGGATCCAAATAATGGTATAAGGTCCAAAGAAGGGTCATAGTTATCAAAATATCCAGTAGTAAAAACATGTCATTTTTTGCATAGCTCTTCAGTTCCCTTGGTTTAAACCTTCTAAAGGCTCTATGCAGATTTTATGCACTGAGGACTTCATGAATCTTCCTGCATCATTCTCAGCGACTCAAAATACCTTGCATCACGACATTGCATGTAATTAAAGTATTTGAGTAATAGGTGAAGACTCATCAACTTTGTTAATGCATCTTCAAATTCGTGCTTCCTCAAGCTAAATCAAGCCTTGCATGTATTAAATTCACTGAGTTGTATGTGTTTGAAGAATGGGTTTTTGGTGTCCGAGTCGAGTCCCCTGTTCTTTGAAGAAATTTGGGTCCTTTGAGTTTATGCATGTCCGTGTGTTTTGCTGGAATTGATGAACCGTAAAACAGGGGCTTTGCTTTTAGGAAGAAGGGGCCTCGGGTCCTTGAGTTTTGTTGTTGCATGTGATTTTTCTGCTGAGCTTGCTCGCTGTAGTTAGTGGTAAGAATTCCACATTGGATGTGGAGTTGTGAATAAAGCATGTGGCGAGGTAAATGTATCTGTGTATGTGTATATATACTCTGCGAAATTGGGATTTGGAATCAATGGAATGTTGAGATGCTTTTCAAATAAGACATTAAAGTGCTCTATGTATTGGCTGGGATAATTATTAGTGTTAAGGTGTTTAGATAAATCTATATGTGAAGAAAGGATTTTATGAATTGAAGTGGTTTATGACAAATTATGCCACTGCTTAGTCCTACTTAAAGCTTCGATGGCATGCATATATAAAATGTATGTGCATTGTGGCGTGTTCATATATATATATATATATATATAAACTGAAATTGTGAGGTTTAGTTTGGCTAAGAAAACTTTTGGTAGGTCTGGTGAGAATTATGAATTGAAAGCAATTAAGTTTGGATTTTGGACAAGTTGCTTTGAACATATTTTTAAATGGTTAAATGGTCTCTTCATTATGAAATTTGGTGAGTAAACACTGCTCATAATAAGATTTAAAATGAGTACTAAAACACCTTATTTGGACAAGTACATTGCAAGTTATGAGCCAATAAAATTGATTATTAAATCTGGAAAATTTGAAAAAATCGTTTAACAGGTTGCAATTTTTTAGCATTGATACGAGGATATGTGTTAATTATAATCTATTGAATGGTAATTTTTCTTTAAAAAGGATACAAAGAGCTTCAGATAGAAGCTTGAACCACTGTATTTGGAATAATATGGAATAAGTTGTGATTTTTCAAAGTAATTGAAAATTTAAAAGATAATGAAAGAAAGTTGAATAATGTAAAAGGGTAAAAATAGGGTTAGGAGAGAATGATGAGCTAAATAAAATCGGTAAACGTAATATTATACGTCTATATTTTTAGGATTTAACATCTGTTTAAGCACCCCGATGAGGAGTGGAAATGAAATTGTCGAAGAAGGTAATGGTATACAAAAGAAAATAGGTAGAAACCCTTTTTATTTTACTGTTACGTATTTAAGCATGCATGCATGTTTGTTACATTTTTATTATGCATGTTGTGATATGCTAGAAGATCGATCGTATAATACTTGCTTGGTGTGAAGAAGTTCTAAGGGACAGTTCCCCTAAGCCACCCATGAATAGGTTATATAGTACTTGTTTGGTGCAAGGAAGTCCAACAGAATAGTTCCCCAAACCACCCCAGCCATCAAGGGGTTTCACAGTATTTGCTTGTGTGTGAGCAAGTCCTGCATGATAGTTTCCCAAGCTATTGCTGGTCGTCCATAATCATATTATGTGTAAAGCTGTTGAGGTGAACCTCATGATGTGTACTGTTGCCATGAACAATATGATTTGTCTTTGTATAATTATGAATTTTCTGTTGCCATGAACAATATGACTTGTCTTTGTATAATTATGAATTTTATATATAACTATATGATAAAATGTGGTTTCTACAAGGATTTTCAAATCACACTCTTCCATTCAACAAAATAAAGCAAAAGGTAGGTAGCATGGATGGTGAGAATGGTGGATATTGAAGAGGAAGATGGAAAAGCTCTTTTACAGATAATTTTGGTTTAAATAATGTTAAGATTTTATTTTGATATAAGCCCCGATGACTTAATTGAGTATGTATGTGTCCGTTTGGATAAACGGTGACTTTTTTGTAGAATGACTTTTGAAAAGGGAATTCTGAGTAGAAGTTAAAAATGTAAAGTGATTTATGTTTGGATTAGCGGTGGGAAAATGACTTTTTTGAAAAAGGAGAAAGCGTTTGGATAAACATTGGAGAAGTGACTTTTATTGCTAAATTATGTAAATGAACATCGATATCATGTAATAATTTTGAGGAATGCCAAACACGATTTTTCTCAATTTTTACTAGAAAAAAAATACACTTTGTTCGATTTTTTAGAATACATATTTTTAAAAATTAACACAAACTACAAGCAAAGATAGCTACAAGCAAAGATGTGGAATTTGATCCACAATGGTTGAGATAAGGAGAATATATAATTTATGGATTTCATATGGAGCTTTATCTGATCTTGGCTTGAAGCTCACACGTATCAATTTACTAGAAGGATTTGGCTCTCCCTTCTAAACCCCACCTTGTTGTTCCCATGATCTCTGTTCCATTCTGCTATGTTTGCTGTTAAATTTTCTCTTCTCTTGCTACGAGCCGAACCCCATATTTCTCTTTTATGAACAGAAAGGGAAGATATGAATATGGCGCAAATTATGTCACCTTGGAGCAGT
>JANTPZ010025756.1:0-13484 GCA_025593235.1 Vachellia pachyceras
TACCTTTTAACCTTGACATGTTTTTGCAGTTCTGATCAGCTTGGTATGGGATCATGAAGTGATGAAATCATTTCATTTGTGGCCCAACATCTTTCTTGCACACAAGTTTTAGTACTTACAAAGTTACAATCACATTAGTGCATCCACAAACTCTGATCAATTGCTCATTTTCTAGTTTTTCTTGATGATTTCTACCAGAATGGATTATTGACTCATTTCCCAACATCATTTTGATCAATTACTTCAGTGGATAGGGTTTCTGCATCTGACCCAAAATATGCTCTTGCATTACAAAGACTTGTCCAAGCTGCTGTAAGTATTGTGTTATGCTCAACAAGTCTTTAATTCAATGATCAATTTAATTTTCTTTAGTTTGCTGCAATCTAACATATGCTTGTAGGTATGGTTTCTTGGAGAAAATGCAAATTATGCTGCCTCTGAATATGCTTGGGAATCTGCAACCCCTCCTGGTACTGCATTAATGATGTTAGATGCTGATAAAATGGTAGCTGCTGCTAGTTCTCGTAATCCTACTCTAGCTGGTGCCCTGACTCGGCTGCATTTTCCTCCTGAAGAAAAAGAAAGTGACATTTCAAAGAACATGAGAGACATGATACATCTTTAGAGCACCATTAATGCTATCTTTGATCTCAAATACAAAGGGTTGTGCCTGAAATGTGGTACGAATCTAAACACTAGCAGTTGCAATTGTAGCAGAGATGAAATTGAAGAGAAATATGATCAATCTTATCATTTGTAGCTTTTTGAGAAGTTTGAACTTTGAAGCAAGCTTTATTGATTCGATTATTGTAAACTATCATATTTATTGTATACTGATTTGATTATTGTAAACTATCATATATTTATGATGATTCGATTAATGTAAACCATCAAATATTCATATCTTTACGAAAACAAACTCACTAGCTTCTACCATCAAAACTTGCAAGGAATTTTGTTGGAAAATGTTACTAAATTCAAATATATATATTTTTTAATTTTTTTTTCAAATTTTCCTGCGGAAAAATCTGTAGGAAAATAAATTTCTACGAATTTTATACCTGTGGATTAGAATCCGCAGGAAAAATTTTTCCTACGGATTTTTAGTCAAAATCTACAGGAATAAAAGATTTTTTTTTGTAGTGAAGTGATGTTGCGCAAATCCAAGAAGTTATGGGAGATAAGGTCATCCTTCATTGCTCTTGCTTATTCTTCTTCCTGTGCTACTATCAAATTGACAAAACGTAATCCAACAACATAATATTAGTCCAACATGAACTTGGATTTGGTAATAGCAAGATGAATGATGTAAATGACAATGAAAGTTCTGGAAGAAAATTAAAAGAAATCAATTTTGTATTATAATTTAAAAAGGGAAAATCATATTAGGTACTTACATCAAAGGTATATGAGTAGTCTTCACAGATCTCAACAACTTCATATTTCTTTTTTCAGTTTGCTCCTTCATTTCGTCTTAATCTCTTCTCCCTCTATTCATGTATTGCTGTTGCACTTCTGAATGGGAAAAAGATTAACTCGTATGACTCGCCGAACTCTTCTTCCTCTCTTCATGTATTGCGTGTTTGAATAGGAAAGAACTCGTATGACCGGCTAGGTGAGCGAATCGTTGAGTTCCGAGTGAACCCAGTCGGTGAATTGTAAACAAAATTGAAAAGTTTCATGGTGTTAACAAAATAAAATTAAACAATTTAATTAAAAAAGAAAAACAAATAAATATCAAATAAAAAAGGTGGAAAGTAGTAAATAAAAAAAGGATGGAAAGGATAAATACCTAGATAATGGTTTTTCCATTTAAAAACTATTTATCCATTTATCATAATTATTACATTGTTCTTTATATTTCTTCTTACTCCTAATTAAAAATGAAGAAGATATATTATGGTATATGGTGTATTCGTTCCTAACGAAAAACTTTTTGAATTATATTATATATTAGGTCCGAATTAACAATTTTAATTAAATTATTATATCTTCTTTTACCCCTTAATTAAATAAATCAATGTAAAGTTTTTAAGTAATAAAATCACTTTATATCCTTCACAAAAGTCTAAGATAAACGAGGTAAATATATTTCCACTTGTCCAGTTGCACCAAAACTTTACTACTTGTCTAATATTATAAGTTTTATTTGTTTTATTTTTCGTAAATATTTTGCATGAATGTCTCTCCTATTACCAAGACCACCCAGTCGCAAAGTTTATTTGGGATTTTTTTTTTTTTTTTTTGCATTCACGCCTATTGAAAAGAACCACTAAATCAAGTTTTCAGTTAGGCTAAGAAAGTATGACTGCTTTACTAATAATAGTCGATAAGGACTACACCCAGATTTCAACTACGGAAAAGGATTTGCAGTCCCCCTCGTTAGCGCTCAAGCCATGCTGCCAAAATGATATATTAAGATACCAAATGATACTAACTAAGAAAAATTCAAAGATAGCTCAATGTAAGTACATAAAATTTATGACAGATAAGCATTTAATCATTGTATTGGCGGGTTCTTCAAATACCTATAATCTATCACCTATTACCTGTATGCATGTACATTGGTTTTCCCCAGGAATCTCTCCACTAAATGCTCGTGAAATGTGTTAAATTCATTTTATGAAAAATTTGTAGACTGAGAGCCAATTGTGAATAGATAAATTACTTGTATGTCTAACCATGATTGATTTCATCTATCATTCTTTTGTATACTGAATCTAACCAAGGGTTCCTGCTAATCAAGTTTGATACCTTGTCAATGAGATCTAAGCTGGCAAGTTCTTTACCATATTCATGTGTAGCTGACATTAATCTTTAAACGCATTTTTAATCATTTTGCCTTCACAGATGGCTCACTTCATTCATCATGTATGCACATTCATAACTGGATATGTAGTTGGGTTTGCAAAGTCATGGAAAGTTGCTTTGGTGGTCCTCTCAGTCACCCCAGTTACCATGATCTGTGGTATAGCTTACAAGGGCATTTATGGTGGTTTATCAGCAAGAGAGGAAGTAAGAGAAAACAAATACTCGATTAGCATTCGTTAATGTTTCTGTAGTGTAATGGTTTTTTATGACTCCTTTTCTTTCTGGTTTTTGTTAAAGGCCTCTTATAGAATGGCTGGTAGCATTGCAGAGCAGGCCATCAGTTCAATTAGGACAGTTTTCTCTTTTGTTGCTGAAAGCCAGATGGCTACAAAATATTCTGACCTGCTGAAAAATTCGTTCCCAGTTGGGGTCAAAATTGGTTTTGCCAAGGGTGCAGGCATGGGAGTCATCTATTTAGTAACGTACTCAACATGGGCCTTGGCTTTCTGGTATGGTTCTATCTTAATTGCCAAGGGAGAGATTGATGGAGGTCGAGCCATTGCCTGTTTCTTTGGAGTCATGGTAGGGGGAAGGTGCTCCCCCCCCCTCTCTCTCTCTCTCACACACACACAAGTGTGAATTATGCATCTCTTTCTCTCAAACAAATCATTATAGTGAAGAAGCCATCAATGTTTGGATAATTAGTGAAATTGGTATAATTAGAGAAATGGCATTTGGACAGCAATTAGGCTTTGTCCCATTAGATGGGGTTGGCTACATAGATCACACAGCACCATTGTGCTTTATCATAGACCGGATCTAAATAGATTATTAACCAAAAAATATATCCCCGACAAGAAGTGGAATTTTTATGGTTTCTTAAATTTGCAGAGGCGTGGCACTGGCACTTTCATATTTTGCACAGTTTGCACAAGGCATTGTTGCAGCTAGCCGAGTATTTGACATCATCGAGAGAGTCCCTTTGATTGATCCCTACAGCAACGAGGGAAGGAGGCTCTCTAATGTTCGTGGAAGGATTGAGTTCAAAAGTGTCATCTTTGCATACCCGGCTCGTCCCGATGCTCTAATCCTTAATTCCCTTAAACTAGTCATTCCTTCTTCAAGAACTACGGCACTGGTTGGTTCCAGTGGAGGGGGCAAGTCCACTATTTTTGCTCTAGTAGAGAGGTTTTATGACCCTATTTAAGGTAAAACGTATATCAGAATAACAATTTGATGATATCTTAAGAACTCTGAAAATCTGAAGGCAGAGGATTGTACTTTTTGCTTTGTAGTGTTTCAAATGTCTTTGTAGGGATAATAACCTTAGATGGTCATGATTTGAGGATACTGCAAGTCAAGTGGCTAAGGGATCAAATAGGAATGGTGGGTCAGGAACCTATTCTTTTTGCCACAACCATTCTGGAAAATGTGATGATGGGGAAGGACAACGCCACCAAAAAAGAGGCAATTGCAGCCTGCATTGCAGCTGATGCCCACAAATTCATCTCTGGCCTACCCCTAGGTTACGACACTCAGGTATAGTAATCTGTTCAGATATTTGACAAAAAGAGACAATTAACAGGATGAACAGCAAACAAAATTAGCCAGCAATTCAAGTATTTTCTGGATCCATCCCCTCGCCCCCGGGGCCCCGGGGGGGTGTCTGCGGTGCATTAAACAAGACGGATACTTTTTGTTCTTTGATGTATTAAATCATCTAAAGAAAATATACAAGTAGGTATACTTGCATATGATTTAGCTCTAGCCTAAAAAGAATCATTTTTGACAGGTTGGAGCTAAGGGTACCCAGCTCTCAGGGGGTCAAAAGCAGCGAATTGCCTTGGCTCGAGCCATTATCAAAGATCCTAAGATCCTTCTATTGGATGAACCTACCAGTGCTCTTGATGCTGAGTCAGAGTCTGTGGTCCAACAGGCTATTGACAAGATTTCTGCTGGACGAACAACCATTGTCATTGCTCACAGGATAGCAACCGTAAAGAATGCCCATACTATTGTGGTTCTTGAAAATAGTTCTGTGACTGAGATTGGTGATCATCGACAGCTTATGGGAAAGGCAGGTGCCTACTATAACCTTGTCATGCTTGCTACGGAAGCCACATCAAAACCAATGTCTAACAACATACAAAAGGCCAATGATTTTTCTGTCCACGAGAACTCAGTTCCTGATGTATCAAGATCAAGAAACGTTGGGGATATCTCAAGGTCCAAGTTCTTAAAATCCATACATGGTGACAACCAAACTGATATGGAAGCTGAAGAACAGAAGAAGCCCAGAAATTTTCAGCTTTCTGAGATATGGAAACTGCAAAAACCAGAGTTTGTGACACTGTTTTCAGGATTTTTTCTGGGTATGTTTGCCGGTGCTTTTATCTCCATTTTTCCATTGATTTTAGGCCTAGCCCTTGAAGTGTACTTTAAACAGGACACTAAAACGATGAAAACAGATATTAACCATCTATGTTTAGTACTTCTTGGGCTAGGGTTTGGTTGCATAATCTCTTTGACAGGACAGCAAGGTTTATGTGGTTGGGCTGGAACTAAGCTCACTATCAGGATTAGAGACCTTCTTTTTCGATCCATACTAAAACAAGAACCCGGGTGGTTTGACTTTGAAGAAAATTCCACTGGAGTGCTAGTGTCAAGACTGTCTATTGACTGTACTAGTTTTCGATCAGTGCTTGGTGATCGATTTTCTGTCCTTCTAATGGGGGTGAGCTCAGCTGCTCTTGGGCTTGGGGTGTGCTTTAAATTTGATTATAGAATAACTTTGTTGGCCGCTGCACTAACTCCTTTCACTCTTGGTGCAAACTATCTAAACCTGATTACAAACCTTGGACCACGAGTCAACAATGATTCCTTTGCCAGAGCTAGTAACATCGCTTCTGGTGCAGTTTCAAACATAAGAACAACAATTGCATTTTCTGCCCAAGAACAAATAGTCAAATCCTTTGATCGAGCTTTATCAGAACCTAGGAAAAAATCAGTAAAAAGATCACAGATTCTCGGTCTAATGCTTGGGTTCTTCGAAGGTTCCATGTATGGGGCATACACCTTAACTCTTTGGTTTGGGGCCCTCCTTGTAAAACAAGGCAAAGCACAATTCGGCAATGTATACAAGAATTTTCTCATCGTTGTTTTGAGCTCATTTTCTGTGGGACAACTAGCTGGTTTAGCACCAGATACTTCTTTGGCAGCTACAGCGATTCCAGCTGTTCTAGATATCATACACCGTAGACCGTTGATAGGGAATGATTAGATAAAAGGTAAGAAACTAGAAAGATCGAAGCCGTTGAAGCTAGAATTCAAAATGGTGACATTTTCGTACCCTTCTAGGCCTATCGTGATAGTATTGAGGAATTTCAATTTGAATGTCAAAGGTCGAAGCACGGTTGCCTTAGTAGGGGCAAGTGGGTCAGGAAAATCAACTGTCATATGGTTGGTACAGAGGTTCTATGATCCAAACCAGGGGCAGGTGATGATGGGTGGGTTAGATTTGAGAGACATTGATGTGGAGTGGTTGAGGAGGAAAACAGCTTTGGTGGGTCAAGAACCTGCATTGTTTGCTGGGAGTATAAGGGAGAATATTGCCTTTGGAGACCCAGAAGCTTCCTGGGCTGAAATTGAAGTGGCAGCAAAGGAAGCTTACATTCACAAATTCATTAGTACCCTTCCTCAATGTTATGAAACTCAGGTATGCTGAACTGATAACCAACCTTCATTTTTCTCATTAATTTGGAGCAAGTTTGTAGCCCATTATTCTTTAAATTGTGAATTATAATTGAACATACGTGGTTTTGCTTGAAATTAGTTTGTCCTCTTCATGGCTTAGTGTGTACTCTACTCTTATACGATCTGTTCCACTACAATTTAACCATTTTTGGGGTTATACATGTAAATTTTAATAAAAACATTCACGTGAATATCAAACTGAGAATAATTCATCGTACGAAGTCTATTTCACTTGTATCTTTAGCAATTTTGAAGTTGTTGTTTGGACTATGTTGAAACTTGAAACTTGAAAGTTTCAATTTCTAAATATCATCTTTGGTTAACAAAGGTATCCATTATGTTGTGAATGAAATACAAAGAATGGTATTAAGTGATGGAGGAAATTAGCCTGTTCTAAACCATATCACTTAGGTATAACCTATAAATTGGTAAGAAGTTTGGATCATTGTACACTTATTTTGAACTTTTCCTGCACTAGGTTGGTGAGAGCGGGGTCCAGCTATCAGGTGGCCAAAAACAGAGGTTAGCAATCGCAAGGGCCATATTGAAGAAATCAAGGGTGCTACTACTTGATGAAGCAAGTAGTGCCTTGGACTTGGAATCAGAGAAGCATGTCCAAGAAGCACTGAAGAATGTTACAAGAGATACAACAACTATAATAGTAGCTCACCGTCTTTCTACGATCAGAGAGGCCGGTAGCATTGCGGTGGTGAGAGAAGGGACTGTGGCTGAATATGGAAGCCATGGGACTCTCCTTGCCTCCCATCCCAATGGTTTGTATGCTAGCCTGATTCTTTCTGAAACTGAAGCCAATGCCTTTACTGGGTTTCAATAATCTTTCACTGTAATATTTGCTCTGAAACTGACACTGTTGTTTGCAACTATAGGCTACGTAGATTGGCAAATGGCTATTCCCATTCTCTTTCTACCTATAAAGATGTAAATGACGTATATATCTCTTTTAAATTATGAGTTTAATTTAGATAGTTTAAATATTATAGCCTTTTTTTAATTTTAATGCTTATTTTTATATACATAAATTTTGATATCAATTTCAAAAAAAAATCATTTAAATTAGAAAACAAAATAGTAAAATTTGAAGATTCTAAATTAAATTAAATTTAAACATCATACAAGTATGGAGGGGACTTGCTATTGAAGCCAGCATGCAAGAAAAGGACATGTGGATATCCTCACCTTCCCAACGTTCACATTCCCTCTAACTTAAAACGAAATATGACCACATTCATTATTCTGCCCTATCCATTCTCATTATTTCATATGGTACATATTTTTTAATAGTGACATGTTAATTACTTTGATCTATAAACCAAATAAATTGATTATTATTGTACCTTTTCAATACACATATGTTATTAAAACATAAAAAGAGAAAGATATTACGAAATAATAATTGTAAATATATGCAAATGTCATATAAAAATAATAGATTCGAATATCAACTCGTTGCAAAGCCTAGATGAAGAGAAATTCTCTCGTGTGAGCATTTTCTCTTGGTTTTCTAACTAAGAGAATGTGATGGTTACGTGCCTGACAAGCAATAAGCGTACTCTTGTTTTTTGTTCGCAGGATCTCTCATCTCTACATTCCACAGAAAGGGCCTCTTTGATTCCTCTCTGACATTTTTCTTCTCCTTTTATGCTTTTACTGTCAGGTAACCTATTTTATTCATTTCATCTGTTCATCTATTTTCCACTCAGTTCTTTATTATATACCAGATGATGTATTTCCGCTTAATATTCTTGTTATGAAGACCCCAAAATAAGAGTGAAGAAAACTACATTTTTTATTGGATTTTCAGCTCACATAAGATTTTGAATCCCTTGCAAGTTTGGTCCAATTCATCGCTCAATCCACCAACACATAATATTGTTAATATCATATGTAGTTTTCTTTATTAGAATAACACATTATATTGAGACATATCTAGTTCATGGCAAAAAAAAAAAAGAGACATATCTAGTTGTCATAATTGTCTTGAAAAATCTCACAAAATAAGAAAGGAATCTTGAATCTTGTATCAGTTTCTTCAATATCCTATACACCCATGCATGCATTTTAATTACAAGTATCTTGTGAACAATGAAACGCCCAAAACAAAAAACAGTGAGAACTTTGAAAGTGGAAGAGGAATGGCATCCCTGGTACCTGGAGTTCTACTGAAGCTTCTCAAGACTATTAACTCTAATGTGAAAGTTTTCGGCGAACACCGATCAGTTCTTCTTCAGGTGATTAGTATTGTGCCTGCCTTAGCTGGGTCGGAATTATGGCCTAACCAAGGTTTCTTCATAAAAGTATCTGACTCTTCCCATTCAACCTATGCTTCACTCTCAAAGGAAGACAATGACCTAATTCTGAACAATAAGTTGCAGCTTGGCCAGTTCTTCTATGTCGAAAAAATGGACGCAGGAACACAAGTTCCTGTTCTTCTTGGCGTTCAACCAGTTCCTGGAAGGCACCCTTTTGTTGGAGATCCTAAGGATTTAATGCAGATTTTAGATCCATCAGAGGTTAATGCCGTAGAAACTGAAAATGAAGGCTTACTTAAAGAGACTCAAAGTCCAAGGAAGAAGAAGATTGTTATCAAGGAGGAAAAGGCTGGAATTTCATCCAGGTATATGCGGGGTGTTTCAACATCAATGAAGGTGAATGGACCACATAGTATTAATAGAAGAAATGATTTAGAAAATGGAAGCGGTAAAAAAGTTGGATCCGCTAAAAGAAAGCAAATAGAGAATAAAGGTAAGGTAAGATTGCGTTGCCTTTGATCTGAAACCTAATAACATCAAAGTATATGGTTTTAGAACTTGATCATTCTTTCTGCCACATACAAACATATACATGAAAATTTCTCGTGTTAATGCGGTTAACTACATACAACAAACTATAAAAACAGATTTTTTTCAGCACCAACTATAGAAACAGAATTTACCTGTGATTTCATATGTTTTCCCTCCAAGAACTGTTCCTAAGCTCGAAGACATAACTCCTTCTCTTCGGGTTTAGGTTAGGTGGTCTCTCAGTCAATAGAAATTAATATTCTATTACTTATAATCCTTTTTATAAGAGAATTTTAAAAGTGTTTTTAGTCTTCAATATAAGAAACGTTAGTGTATTTACTGCATTCCCTCATTAATCATATGGAATTATTAAGTTAGTGTCATTAATAAACCACTATGTCAAACTTTTAGTATGGGCATTTTTAGAAGGAATTTTAAATTTGCAACATATTTAAGAAACTTAACTAATTTTGACCATATTCCTTAGTATTAACGATCTTGTATTTGTGTCTTATAAAAAGGATGGGAGGATGTAGTTAATAATTTCAATAAAAGAAAATAACCATACCTCTTTGCAATAGAAATTGAAGGAAGTAACCAGAGTTATGCTGAGGTTAAATCTAAGCCTATAAAGGAAACAATGAAGTGACAATGATTTAGCATCGCAGGTACCTGCAATAATTCCAACATGTGATCGACCTGAAGCACTTTCAACAAAGCAAGAGACTGCTCAATGTAACATTCAGGAGACTACTACACTGCCTTCTAAGAGCGGTTCTTCAAAAAGCAGTTTCACCAAACAGGAAAATTTGGACTTGAACTTTTTATCGGCAATTCCATGGTCCTCTTCGCCTCGCAACCTCTTGAAGCCTAGCAAGGTGGATTGCAACCTGATCCTTTACTTAATAGTGCTGTATTAACCCTACACTAATATATTCACATGACTTGTTTCTTAGCATTTTTACAAACTCATCTCTTTTTTTCTGTATCACCTTCTTGTCAATTTTACAAGGGAATGCTTAGAAGGAAACATTTAGCTTCTATGGTAGCAATTGAAGCCCAAAGAGAAGCATCTACTGCATCAATCCTTGTCAGATGCCTAAGGTATTTTATTTAAGCTTTTGATCTAAATTGAGCAAATTATTTAGTTAAGGGTATGCTTGGATTCAGTAGAATGGATAACAAGAGGTCTTCTTTAGACATGCATGGATGTGGAAGCAGCAAGCTTAGTATCTGTAATTAGAGAGAGAGGAAACAAAGTGGATTCATGATGGCATTTGTACATGGATATCCTAATTTTTCAAGGATCAGTAAACCTACATATGAAAAATGGATGTCCTCGTATAACATGAACTTTTAGATTTTTTCATGGGTGCGTGCTCCAATAAGTTAGATACCTAATTTGAGAAGATTAATAAAGCTAGTTAAGTTAGTTATTTATAATAAATATAGATTCATTTTTCTGAAGTAGTCTCTTTAATCGTAACATGAAAACCACCTAATGTGTGCATTCAATAGAACACTTTGGGGAGAACAAGTACGGAGATAAAGTGGATTGGGCTCATATTTAGGAGTAAATCCAATCCCAATCGGAGGTACTGATTGTTATACTCAGGCATCTTGAAGTAGGTTTCAAACTGCTTGAGAAACTAAAACTTTCTACATACCAAACAACACCGTATTAATTTTCTCCAAGTTTCTTTATTCAGCATGTTCGGAGATCTCTGTTCCTCTGAGGCATCATCAGAGAATCCTCATCCCACTCTGAACAAGTTCTTTGCCCTCCAACAGCTGATGGACCAAAGAAACACCAAAATCTCATTAAAAGACAAATCACTTCAGCCAAGCAATATACCATCTCGTGAAAAAACAGATAAATCTGGCAAAAATACAAGCTCCGTTCCAGGTAAAAATACTACCTCGAAGCCTCCAAAACCTGAAATAGAACTATCAGTGTCTGGTAAACTAGAATGGGCCAAAGGTGATGGTGTAAAAGAGGCAAATGAGCTGAGACAAATGCTCATAAAAGAGACAAGATCATGGTTTTTGAAGCACTTAGAGAAGACGTTAGATTCTGGGTTTTCTTCCTCGGGAACCCAAGGGAAAAAGGGCAGAGTCAATAAGGATATTGCTCTCTCATTATCACACCTTAAGAATGCAAAGGAGTGGTTGGATAAGCTGAGAAGCACTCTAGACTCTGAGAGTGTAGGGATGGTTGAGACTGTTGAGAGATTGAAGCAGAAGGTTTGCTCCTGCTTGCTGGTTCAAGTTGGTTCTGCTGCATCAGCTTTGGAGAATCGAGCTTGAAACCCAGGACAACAAACTGGTATAAAAGTAAAAGTATTTATTAATTATTATTCCCGTGTTCGTATTTTTTGAGTTAAAAATTATTTATTGTGGTAGAGCCTTTCATTGGTAACGTAAGATTGGCCTGCTATGCATGCGATGTATGGTCATATTTATGTAATTAAAACAGAAGACCTTCTAATTTAAGTTCATGTCCCTTGTATCAAAATTTAAATCAAAGTCCGTTTTACATGTGAGATAATCATCACTTTATTCCCTACCTTTCTCATCAATAGTCATGTATATTCCATACAATGAAAAAGACAAATATAAAGAAGAAGCTTTCATAAGTCGTAGAAATCACCTTAAATGAGAGGCTTTGTAAAGACTTAGATTTCTCTATTCCAACAGTTAGAATATTGGGTATAATTCTTTAAATGACTTGTACTCTTTACAATGATGAGTCCGTTTGGAAAAGAGGTAGAGAAGTACTTTTACGCAAGTCGAGGTAAATATGTGGAGGAGATTGTCTCGTTTTGCGGAAAAACATTGTTGAACGTACTTTTGGGTGGGAGTTAAGTGTTTCCAAATAAAAACGGTGTTTTTATTGAGATCCGGGTTATAGGGAATTGTCTATTCTCCGGATCCAATAATTAGTTTTTGGGGTTTTACCATTTGTACTTGTTATGCGCTTCTTGTTGTGCAGAGTTGGGATATGCAATTTTTTGCTGACTGAAATCCTCATACAATGCAAGTTTAGTCAGCGAAGCAAAACAGAAAACCACAAGTATAATGTACGTTCATTCATACCTTGTGCGGAAAGACTTTTAGGAAGTGTATTCTTGAAACGTTGAAAATGAGTGAGAGCGAGGATTCATGGTGGAGAGCCAGGGCACATGCTGAGATCATTAACGCAGTTCAAGCATGTGCCCTGCCTCTCCAGCATGGTTGAGCCCCACCCTGTTCTTTATTTCTCTGAGGAAGGTGAAACAACAGTGAAATTTGATCAAGAGTGTCACATATTTGTTTAGTGACTTGAATATGATTGATTACTATTGGGACTTCGGGGTTATATACACAAGTTTACATGTTAATAAAGGTGAGGGTGGTGGTAGATTTTGTACTTATCTTGTAAAGTAAGCGTTTATAAAACTGCAAGCCGAACCAACTGCGGTTTGGTGTAAATGCTGTTGAAGTTTGGCTGCCAAATGATCATTCATGGGAGTTGGACTGAAGGCAATAGTAATTAGCAAAGATTCCCACATGTTATTAAATAAAAACAACAGTAATGTTGGTGTTGGTATTATTACTATTACTATTATTCAGGATCAAAAGGAAAAGGAAAACATTCTGTATCACTTTTATCAGAGTAAATGCAAACATTGTAAGATGAAATGAAATGGGAAAAATTTAGAAACGTGGCTCTCCAATAGCCCTAAAATGGATAGCAAATACGATCCTCATGGAAGCCGTTTGAACAGTGTTGTGTTTCCAAAGCTCAAACTTAAAATTTTTGATTAAGTTTCGATGTTATTAGCTACAGCCTACAAGGGCCAGGCCATCATCATCAATATATAATCAATAGCGCAGCTGAAAATTCCACGTGAAGACCACTATTCATAAGCCATTCTCATCATCTCACGTATTGGGCTCCGTGCCGGCTGAAGCCAAGTATTCCCGCCATTCCATTTTCTTTGATGGATCAACTCTTATTTGAAATTAAAGGCACGGCCAATTCCTTCATCCTTCACCGCGTCCGTTCCCTCTTCCTCACTCTCTCGCCTTCAGCTGTCACCCTCGCTCTGAGCGCTCACCGTCGCCGTCCCTTGTCTT
>JANTPZ010025760.1:0-16393 GCA_025593235.1 Vachellia pachyceras
CTGATTTTTCCGTCGCTAATTCCGTCGCTAATTCTGATTTTTCTGGTAGAGGTTACTTAAAAAAATACCTCATATTAACTAACTTTACCAACATCTTTAATATAATCAAATTAGATAAATAGATCATACATTTATGATTAAGGGGAGTAGTGTCTATTAAATGGTGTAAAACTTGATAACAACTTTAACCATTAAAAGTAATTAGTTTTTAAGTTGCTTTAATAGAAACAATTAAAGAGCTATACAAGGTCGATAAATGTATTTTACAACTAGAATTATACTATCTGAATTCAAAAATGTAAAAGCTCTAGCTCATAATAATAATAAGCTTTAATTCTAAATATAATACCTTAATTATATGTTTTAAAATTTTTTTAATCACCTGTATTGAATATACACACTAATAATTGGTGCAATTAGTAGTAGTTTTTAGAAAGAAATAATTTTTTAAAAATTTATCATACACATTCTTTTATAAATAATCAGCTTATGAGTGGGTGCAAAATAAATCACATAGTGCTAGTATATACCTAATTTTCTGAAAATCAGGAGGTGCAGAGGGACCAAGTAGATCTGCCTATGCCGTTATGCAAATCGAAGTAAATATATAAATTAGATTATCTTATTTTAAAAAAATACTATTAAACATATTTTTTTTGGAAGTAAATAAGTAATTGTAATGTATTGTTATATACTTATCAACTATGGACAATAAGATTCATCTCAGATTTTGTTGAAGTTAGAGCTGAAGAGAGGGCCTACCAAAAGGTGGCATTAGGGTGAAGTCATTGTCAAATAGGTAGCTAGGGTAGGGATATATAGGGTAGTAGTTGAGAGGTGAATATATGGTTGTTGCCCTAAAAGAATATTTCTTCAACAATATTTAATTAATTAATACTATTTTTCATGTTCCTCTTCTCCTAACATTTTTTTACTATTCCTTCAACAATCTCCTTGGCATCCAATGTGCTCCATCTTATCAAATATCTATCCACTTTCTATATATAAAGTCCCACTTCATTCCCCAACACAAGCTTTTCTTTTTCCTTTTTAAATTAATGCGTTCCTTTGATCAATTATTATTATCATCATCTATTTTTAACGAAGACAACATTATTAACAACATAATAAAGTTGATAGTGCATATATATCAATATATTTTTACAGAAATAATGTGATTTTATTTCTCTATTTCAAATGATTTACGTACATGTTAAGTTATTGTAGAGTTGACAATTTTATTTTATGTGTGCCACTTTTAAAATTAAGAAAAAGAATATTGGGATTTATAAGGTAAACAAAAATAAATGCTACAATATAAGTCGTGTGATGAGTCAAACGTTAAACTAGAATGTAGAGCTTTTAACCTCGTTGACCAGCTGGATGATGCGATTAAAGAAGCTGAATTTGTTGGCTTCTTTTGTCGACCCAATTAATAAATTAATTAATTTGGAGAAACTCTCTAAGATTTCCCCCATAATCCAGGACATCATATTCATGAAAGATCATTAATTATCTAGAAACGACGTCGTGACTTAAGATTTACAAATCCCATATTATAGATGCATTTGATATGTTTTGTGGGTCTCATTTTTTCCCGACAGTTTTGCGGTATATTTTCTGCAGAAAAAATCATGGTATTAAAACTCAACACAGATAATTAATTAGACTAGTTTGCATCGGTGAACTAATGTACTTGACCGATCCGGTTATGAGCTTTGAATAAGGCAACTAAGTGTGTGTTTAGGAACTCCGTCGGGGGAAGAAGTTCTGTTGGACAAAGAAGTTTACGGATTTCTATATGATTTTACGGATTTCAAGATGATTTTTATATATTTTGATATGGTTTTATCTCGGCTTGCGTACACCGTTTTGGAAACAAAGTTCCCAAACAAGCACTAAGTTGGATTGTACACACACATTATTCTATTACTAAGTATATATAACGACATTGTTATTGCATTTTAAAATATATCAATTTATCATAGTTGTATTTTAGTAACTGTGTTTTATAGAATTACGTATACTTTTTTTTTTGGTGATATGAATAACGTGCAATTTGCTTATGAATGCTTGATTTTTTATAGATTGATGTCTTTTACATTTAAGCTACACCTTTGAATCATTGTGTCAAACCGGTCTAGTTTCTGGAAGCTTGAAAAAAAAATCAAATTGAATTCTACAACATGATACACAATACATTGAATCGCAATTTTTATAAGAAAAGATAAGTATTATGCAAACCCTTTATTCTGTTACCCACGTGGAGACATCTCATCTTCAAGACTTACAAATTGACTGAATAATACACACACACACACACAATATATATATATATATAATCAAGGGGGGAGCTATATTATTATTGGCTACATAATGTGAAACAAAACTAAGCTAAAAGAAGCTTTTAAAAAAATAGAGAATAATGTGCAACATACGTCTCTCAAAACATAGCATTATACAGGGAAGTATGCATGCATGTTCTTATTCTCAGTGCAACCACCAGCTAGCTAGCTAGCTAGCTATATATAGAACAAAATCTACCAGCTAGAAAATTTTGAAGTAATTAATATTTTCTCCAACAGAACATTTGATATTGATAATGTTTAATATTTAGCTGCAAGTAAAATCACACTTAAATCGCACTTTTTTTGTAGTGTTTACGGAAGATAGAAGGATTGAAAAATAAAAAATATGAGCAGAATTGTACTATAATTTATTGGATTCAATCAAGGGTTTTTTTTTCAAATATGAGATAATTTTAAGGAATCATCTAATTTCAGCATACTTACTCTGTGTAATTGTAAATTAATTAAAAATAATTTATAAATAGGAAGAAAACTAATATTTTTAATGAGTGAAAAATTCAATATTTATATAAACATTTCCCTCTTGAATCCCTAAATAGTTGACTGGAATATTTGCTGCAAAGAGAACAAATTAAAAGAAACTTCTTTAATTAAAGAGGCAAGCAATAACAACTTGAAGTTACAAACATACATGTCAGTAAGCCATTAACAAATTAATAAAAACTTATAACATGATGAAAAGATACTCCTTTCACTAAATTAGCACCTTAGAAGATACTCCTTATTCTTTTCATCTGGTAGTTAACTCGTGAACTCTATCTAAAAATTAAAAAAGAAAGTTTCAGAAATGTGTCCCATATTTAAACCAATGATTCAATGACAATAACAAGTCAAATAAGAAAAAATAGCGACAAACATTAAGAAAGAAAGAAACATCTTAATTAGTTGTTGTGAAGCTGTGTAACACGCACATGCATACACACACATAGTGAGAACACAAAGAAATTAAGGAAAGGATTCTAATTATTCTATGCACATGATCAGAAATGAGAAGGGGTTATGATTTTCCCACATGAAAGGAAACAAAACCAAAAAAACTATTGATGATGTAAAGAAATTACAGGTAGGTCAATGTTTGAAAAAAGTCTCAGGATGTACTGTTATGGTAAGTGATGAATTAGAACCGACCTGTTTGAACTTTGATGCCTAAAAAAACAAAAGCCAATATATTATATGATGCATTCATATGATTGAAAGCTACCCAGTCATTATCCTTTATCATTGCTGTTTTAAGGGCTTTTGGGGAGATGAATCTAACTAGCTACTTACCTTTCATCATCAACTACTTACTATATACATAATAATATAACGTTTCTTCTCTAATTCATTATTCCTACCTACCTAGCATAATACACACACAGTACGAACAGAATAAGTTTTTTTTTTTGTGAACATTAGGCAAATAGGGCCTTTGGCCTCCGGAACCCCCCGGTATCCGGCGTATTTTTCTGAATCCCTGACCTTCTTTCAACTAGACCAGGTAACCCCGGGAAATCGACTAATTCGAAGCGGAGAATACTTAAGCGCACCCCTTTAAGGTGCTTTGTACCAAGGGTGGGTATCCCCTCCCCTCAAGCGCTGTTCCAGGGATCGAACTCTCAATCACATAGGGAAGTGTCGGCCACCTTGACCGCTGCACCCCAAGTTTATGGTCTTGTTTGATTTTTGTTTCTCGTGTTTTGACTTTCGGACAAGTTCTTCAAGGTTCGTGTTCGTAAATTAGATCCAAAACCTAAAATGGAAGTGATTGTTGTTGTTTTGGCAAGAGGATTTCGATCACGTGTCTTTTGTTATTAATTACAGCCTAGTTTGATATATATTCATATATATATATATATATATATTAAAAAATATAATTTAATGGTACGTGAAATGTGCACCAAGGATGACCACCGAAAAAGAAAGGGGGGGGCACAAAGAAGGACCAGTGATGGACTTTCGAACCCTCCTTGTCTGAAAGTTATCTCAGCTATTACGCAACTGTGCATGTTATTTAATCGTAGTATCTTTCATTTCTTAATATAAATGTAAAGTTGTAAACTTATATTATTTGGTATTGAAAGAAGGCTGTAAGCCAAGAAAATCATTAATTTATGTATATAAAATCATTAATTTATGTATATATAACATATAAAAAGTCTTGGAAGCCTTCGCTTTGATGTATCATATGTTTGAATGAGAGAAAAAAGGTAAGAGAAGGATAAATATATTTTCCTTTATTTAGATAGTAAAAGAACATATGATTGAAAGAAAAGTGTTAAAAAAAAAGATGCTTGATGTGAGGGCCACTTTTTTCATTGACAAATAAAAGTTTCTTTTTCAAAAAGTGGAGAAATTTCAGAGAAAAATGTAATTTTTAGAATTGCCCAAAAAATAGGTTTGGGAATCATATTTCCGTACCTATGGATATTGCTGTGGATAGTAATCAATCAATTTTTATATGTACGTATGTATATATTGTTGTCTAAATATAATGAGAAGAAACGGTTCATTATTTCCACTTTTTTGCTTTCGCATTTTCTCTTCCAACCAATGATACCCTGGTTCAATGGTGATTGGGGCTGAGTTTGGTAGAACGAACTACGGTTCGATCTCCCGCAGGACCATTGGGAGGGGGTTGAAATCTAACCATCCAGAAATGTTCCCCCGAATCCGGATTAGGCGATCCAAAGGGTCGGATATCAGGTAGGATTGTTCCCATTTCACCCAAAAAAAGTATCAAAAGGGAGAGAGAAAATTTTACAATGAGTAATAGCTATATGATCAAGTCAGATTCAAATGTTATCAAATTTAATAACTCTTTTAAATGGGTATTATGCATACTTACACTCTATCAAGATCCTATATAGTTAAGTTGAATTTGACTCATTTTAAACTTTCCAATAACGCATTTTAATTTGGTAAGCATTGCATTCCCATTAATTAATCCAGCACTTGAATGTGCGAGTGATGATACGTATAACTTTTAAGCTGCAAACCACCTATACATATATAACACCTCTGAACTTTATGTTATATATAAATAACCTCTCTAAAATTTAAACTTTATTTACATTGATCTTTAGTATAAGAGTTAGATGCCTAATTTAAATAAATTAGTTAAATTAGTAATTTATAATATATATATATAAATTACTTTTTCTAAACTACCATCTTTCATCATGATTACACTTCGATGAAAATCCCTTGATTTATGTAACTAATAGGATATTCTCATAAGAACATTATAAATTTAAAAGATAAAATGATTTGAATCTTATATTTAAAATAAAAGTGAATCCCAACTAACTCTTATGTTCACTTATCAATATAAATCTTAAAGTTTAGAGGATTTGCAACATAGCTCACAATTTGAAAATTTGAAGGGTTTTACATATACAAGCAAAAATATAACTTAATTAGAGGATTTGTAACATAGCTCAAAAGTATAATTGAAAGGATTATTCACATGCAGAGTTGAAGTTTTGCATGGGTTGGCTATTCAATTTTAAAGGTTAAGAAGTTATTTGTAAATGTGATTCACAATTTGGAGAAGTTGAAGCCAAGATAAATTGTGTTACAACTCATTTTGCATCTAGAACATAAGATATTCTACCTCAAATGAAGTGTTCTACGTACCCCTAATTTGATTCAATTTTTTTTCTATTTGATTTTCATATTGTATTTTTTAATCAATTTTGATCTTCAAATGCTTCCAAAACATTTTCAAGTGGTTTGAAACATCTAGTTCTTATACCAAAAACACCATAAGGGCTTATTTGTTATCACTTTCTGAAACTTAGGTTTGGTTTCAAAACTTAGGTTTTGACTTAAAACCTAGGTTTTGTCCAAGTATAAATTTTTTTTCTGAAAAGCTATTTTTGTTACAAAACCTCGGTTTTCTCTTTCCTACTTTTTCCTTTTTCCTACTTTTTTATTCTTTCTCTTTCATCTTTCCTCCTATTTCTTTCTTTCTCTTTCATCTTTCCTATTTTTTCATTATTCTCTTTCCTCTTTCATACTTTTCATTATTTCCCTTTTCTCTTTCTTACTCACTTTTTTGCTTCAGAATCCGTAAAAGCTAATAACTTTCCAAACATAAATCACTTTCAAAACCTATGTTTTACTTCGGAATCTGTAAAAGCTATTTTCCAAAATCTATTATTCAAAACCTAGATTTTACCTTGAAATCTGTAAAAGCTATTTTTAAAATAGCTTCCAAACAAACCCTAAATAGTAAGGATAAAAAGCTAAAATATGCACAATTAAGCAATAATGTGCAACTAAAAACACCATGCACATTTTTCCATTTCTGAATATTCAAAGTATCTACAAGTGTACTAAAAGGAGTATATAATTAAAACTCAAGCAAAATATATCAAAATGATATAAAATTAATCCTAGAGGTTAACAAAAGTTTTATATAATTTAGCCCAGATAATAACTTAGGACTATAGATTAATGATTAATTCCACTTATCAAATATTTGGAAAGAACAAAACAAAATTAATATCAACGTGGATTATTAATTGCTTTGGTTTGAATGTATCTATTGAGAACAAACGTTTGTTTTTTCCTGGAAACGGAGAAAGGTTATTGTTAATCCTCCATTATCAACCTAAAGATGGACTAGAGATCTCTAAATGCTGAAAACGTGAAGAAAATTCTTCCATAAAAAATTTTTAGGTTAGTTTCGTGGCTCATTAAAATAAGGGTATATCTTCAATATCAAAGAACATGGTACTTGCACAAAGGGCTGGTCCGACTGGTTGTCCAGGGGAAGGCAAGGCGCCGCATACCCGTCAGGTTTTGGGCTCGAACCCTGGGAAGTCTCGGCGCTCTCCGAGGCGACCCCGGATTAGTTTGGATCCGAAAGGATCCGGGATACCGGAAGATGAAATGCCCTCTCATCACTAAAAAAAAGAACGTGGTACTTACATATTAGTTATAAACAAAATTCTTATATTTCAATTAGAATTTGAACTTTATATATCATGAATTAACATCACTACAAAAAAAAATATCATTTAGCGACAGAAAATCCGTCGCTAAATGGCTATTTTCCGTCGTTAAAACGAGGGTCGCTAATATTTTCCGTCGCTCTATGGAAATTTTCTGATAGAAAATAACCATTTAGCGATGGATTTTTCCGTCCTAAATGATATTTTTCTAATAGCTTTTACTAACCGAATCAACCTTTATTATAATTTAATATGTGTGTATGCTTTCAGAATTTACCGGTAACATATTTTGCTTCTTATTATTACCTTGTATTTTGAATTAATTAAAAGTAAATTTAACTTTAACACGAGTCCAGTAATATATGTTTGGGAGTTCCATGTAAAATCAATTTTCCATTTGATAAAAAAATGTAAAATCAATTTTCAAAATATTGCTTTTGGCAGACACATCATTAATTAAATTGAGACCGTCAACTAAACGCTCATATTTTAATTAAAATTCATTAAGAGACCCTTCAACCAAACACTCATATGAGGGATATTTATATGTTTTTTAAGTAAACCATGCTTTTTTCTCTTCAATTATACCCAAATGAATATTATAAATTAATTATAACATTTATTTTCAAAAGCATAATTATAAATTAATTTTATTTAAAAAAATTCTCTCACCACTAATCCAAACACACGGTAGGGTTAAGCTTGATGGTTGTCATTTGCCATACACATTCCTTTAAACTGGATTCATGGAGCACCTGAATTTTGAAGGCAATTTTGTTTCAATGAGAAAATCCTTGTTCTTTTGAATAAAACAAAATTGATTATTGTCTTTTTACTATAAGAAATTGACCAGTATTACTTGTATAGAATGAAATGAATCAATAGGAATTAACTTTTAAGATACTATGAGATAAATAACTAATTTACATGTATTAAAAAAATCATTTAAGAAACCAATGATTTAAACATTAAGGAAATGAAAATACTGTTAATAAATTTAAGAAATTAAATTGATGTTTGCGGTAAACTTATTATTGGACCAAGCATAATACTTTGGCTTATTTATTCTAAAACCTATTAAATTTATTAGCCACGGAAACATATCAAAACTTGGTGACAATAACGTGTATCGAATATGTAATAATTTTAGACAGAATTACTTTAAAGTCCCACACTAAGAATTAATTACTCTAAGGTCTCAAGAAGTTGTTAATGATAACTGCTTAACTTGTCAATGTTGCTTCTCAACTTATTATTAACAATCTCTTGAGACCTTAAAGTAATTAATTCGCTATCGCGGGACTTAAATGCAATTCTTCCATAATTTTAATCTAATTTTTTTTGTAAGAGTGTGTGTGGGGTCAACATAGAAAAATAGCATGTGATGTATCATAAAAATACTTTGTAACTAGCATGGCCGCTGGCTGAATTAGAAAATAAATATTCAAGATTCTCGGCCTTTCACTGTTCAATTTCTTGTCAGTTTTTGGAAAATACTTTCGTATCATATAGACGCCTTGCAAAAACACACATTTTATAAATGTATTCCATATTTCTGGCCCCAAAAAAAAAAGTGGTACTGTACATTATCAAACTTGTTTATCACTTTTTTTTATTACTTTTATTCACAAGTTAACATGATATAGATATAATACCACAAATAATTTATTACTATTTACACACAATTTCCGTTTGGGAACGCAGTAGATAAGTACTTTTACACAAGTTGATGTAAATATGTAGAGTAGATTATTTCGTTTTGCGAAAAACACTGTTGAAGGTGCTTTTAGAGAGTAAGTAAGATTTTCTAAACAAGCACATAATGGATTAGCAATGAACTATTCTCTCACTAAACTGATTATCGGCCGAAATTTCATTGCTAAATTCTCTATTTCAGTCATATGACAGATTTTATAAAAAAGTGAATCAAAACTTATTGGATATTTGATTGTCTGCATGGATTAGCAATTGAAACTACTTCTTTAATATTATTTATGGTTTACGAGATAAGTACATGGGATAAATTTTATCTTAACTTATATGAACATGTTTTTGCAACGTTATCTCAAACCAGCTTTGAATAGAGCAACAATTTTATGTGAGGGGCATTGTATCAAAAGCTTGATTGACTTAGAGAGGAGAACTATTTTAAATCTTTAATTGTAGCTATTCATGTTTATCATTGATAATATTTGTAAATGATATAAAAATCTAATGATAAAAAAGTAACGTTGTGTATATATGGATTTTGTTAAATTTGTTAAAAAATAAGATTTCCATTATACCTTAATTAAAGGATGTAAATATCATAAAGCATCCACTAGTATATTAATTGGATAATTTATGAGATCACTCAGCTCATTAAATATTTAAGGGATAAAGATAAGAAACCATTTAGATTGCATTGCATAGTACACCTTCCACCCCTAAATATAATATCTATTTATTTAATTAATTAAATAAAAGATGTTAGTTAAGTTAGTCAATATAACATATTTTTTAATATACTCTAATCATTTTTCTTAATTTTCCCTCTCTTGCTTGATTATCATTGAGGGAGTGTTAATAGGTGTAATTTAAAAAAATTGACGAAAATTAGAAATAGCTCCTACATTGATTATCAATATCAACTTCTTAGCTATGTCTTAAATTAATAATTGGATAAATATTTTTTGTTAAAATCACACCTCAATCATATTATTAATCCTGCTTTTAGCTTTATAGATTCTGAAGTAGTAAAAATAAGTGAGTCCCCCTTAATAAAGTAATGGACGTTTGGATAAATTTAATTGAGTGACTAAAATTGCAAAATTTTAAAAAGATTATATCTACTTTTACACATTACAAAATTTAATTCACGTATGATTCATATGAAAAACCTTAGTTATTAAAACTGTAACTTAACCTTAACCCTTTTAATATTTACATTATCATCACTTTCTGTTCATTTTATTAAAAGTATCAAAGGCGTTATTTTCCAGTTTTCTTTTTTGATATACTATTTTGCAGTTTTCGAGCAGACCTAAATTACCATGCCCGGGTTTCACATATTCTCAAGAGATTAGAATAAAATCTTAAGCACATTTTATGAACCAGTAAAATATAGTCAGCTGATTAAAAAATATATATTGATTATATTGAACACGATGTTATATATATATATATATATATATATCTTCTCCTCCAATGTGAACGGATAAATTAAAATATTTTTTCACCTTTTTACCTTCCATTGTCACCAACAGCATCGTCACTGTTATTTTTTTCTGTTATTATGGTCTCGAATATTCTACAATTATTGTTATTATTAAAGATCATTATTGTTTAACATATCACTATCAACTTATTATCATTATTATTATCACATTTACCATTATCATCATTGTTACAATAAAGGTAACTTGGTCACCACCAGGGAATTATCATTATATTCCTTCACATTGCATCTTCATTATGCCATTAATTACCTCATCTGATTAAAATCCATGGTAAATTTATTAGAACTTTACCTATTTTCATTTTTACGAGAATTAGGTTTTTATTCGATAGTTTAGCATCACAGAGTGCTTATTTGGCAATCATATTTACGTAAGTTGAGATAAAACCCATTTCACATATTTATCTCAATTTGTATGAAATCACATTTATGCAAACCGAGATAAAAATATTGAAGGCACTGCTAACAAATTTAATTAGTATAGCCATGACCTGTTTAAGGCCTTGTATGCAATGAGTGAAAGACCTACTTTCTATCACATATATAATAACTTGGACAATAATTAAGTAAATTTATGTAGTATTATTATAAATTATATTGTTCTCAATAATCATTATAATAAAACTTATTTCTTAAATTATAGCATTTTTTTTTCAAAAAGTGATGCACAAAATTAATTTTACATGTATATGTACCAAATTTATTGTTCAAAAACATAAATTTGTACATTCACAAGTTTTTCAAAAAACAAAGGAAACAAATTTTAGATTTTATAAATATGTGTGCATCAAATACTTTAATTTTATCCTATACTTAAAAATGATGTTATACAATTCAACAAAAATTACTGGTTTTAAAATGAGTTAACTAAGTTGTTGATTTTTTTGAGAAAATTTAAGAAATTTTCAAAACATGAAAGTAGTAAGTACGAGATTCTTTAATTAAAAAAATTTTGTCAGCACTTTATTTAATAATTAATCCTAATTAATCTAAGGTATTTCACATTGCATGATTCTATATTGTTATAATATGATTTATTTATTATTGTTAAATATATCTGTGCGTACAAAATCATTACCAATATTGATATACTAGCTCGATCTTTAATATAAGAATCAATTAATTTTTTAGAATTTAAAAAAGTTAAAAAATTACTTAATTGTAAGTTAAATTGTAAAATAGTTATATGTATTATTAGATTATATATAAGTTTATAAATATACAAATTAATTTGAGGGAAAATGATAAATATATTTTTATTACATTACAACAAGCCCAAAAAGGGAAAAAAGAGTTTATTTTTAATGGTTTTTTCTAGTTTAGATTTTGACTTGCGGGTATTTATGAAAAACGAAATACTGCGTCACGTTGCTTGTGAAGTACGTATTGTGATTGTGAAGTCGCTCGCAAAGACGAAAGACCGAAACTGTACCAATTGTGTCTATTTTTATTATTTTTTATTTATTTTATTTGGGTGCTTATATAAAGACCCACACACCCCCTCCTTTTTCGTCCTCTGCGAGGCAGACAGATCCAACACGAATCCTCCTCCTCCTTCTTCAATCTCTCTGTACCAACTCCCGTTCTGCTTATGAGAATGGAAATGGACTACAAAATCAAGACCACTTCACCATCTTCCTCTTCCTCTCCTCCTCCTCCGCCGCCTCCGCCTTCACAACCACAAACGCCGCCGTCTCCGGTGGTGGTTTCTCCCTGCGCCGCCTGCAAGATCCTCCGCCGTCGCTGCGTCGAGAAGTGTGTTCTGGCGCCCTATTTCCCGCCGACCGATCCGCTCAAGTTCACCATTGCTCACAGAGTCTTCGGAGCCAGCAACATCATCAAGTTCTTGCAGGTAACTAATTACCACTACGCGTTCCTTCCTCGTCTTCTTCTCCTTCTTCTTCTTTCTCTGGCGACATCCTTCATTTCAGAAGAATCCTGATCTCTGTTTCTTTCTCATTTTCTGATAAATTTCCTTTTTTCTAAAGTTTTAAAACATCTTAGAGAAACAGAATCATGATTATTGGTCAAAAGTAGAATGAAAAGCCATCAATAGGCTTACCAAATTGATCCTCATAATGGCCTGTTTTCCATCCTCCCAACACACAAATTCTCTGAACAGAGTCCACAATCTCTCTCTCTCTCTCTCTGTACCGAACTCTGCTTAACAAACCAGAAATTCGTTCTCCATCTGTAAAAAAAATTCTTTGACCCCCCTCAATTTTTTCTGTCTTATGTCTCCCTAAGAATACATCAGGGTTCACCCTATACGGATTCAATACTCTAAAAGACCATAAACCACACTCAAAATATTTTATTAATTACCTAATTAATATTTATAGTAATTATATATATTATAATAAAGTATCATACACACCATAGTTCATCTACAGCCAATTTCTCATTTTAGAGGAATAATACTCAAGAAAATTACTGAAAAATACCTTGACACAAGATTCTTTCTGAAACAGGTCTTCACTGTATACGAGGTGTAGGATATTTGTATACAGTTAAAAATATGTTATACACCATTCATTTTGTTCTTCAAAATACACTTTCTAGTGATATTATATTTTCCTAAATTATCTGTGTATTTTTTGAATTTTAACTCAAAATAATTCATTCCTTTTGCAAGCTCAATTCTTCCTAAACTAAAGTGTTTCTAGTCAAAATTTAATAGTTGAAAAACATTTATGAGTAGAAATTTTACTTTTTTATCCACTTATATATTTTCATCCCAACAACTAGCTCATTTGGCATCAATCAACTAATAACTAATGTATCAATGTTTAGCATTTATAACAACTGTAATGAGATGAACAACAACTAATAATACTACTACTCAATCACTCATTTTCAATCAGATTCTGCCCTCACAGACCTATAATAACAGACACTAGTTGTAATAAAATTCAATGCAAATAACTGCAACTAGCCAGTGAACTAAAATTATTAATATGTCCATATTTATATATAATTTACGATTTACGATATTAGTAGGTGAGAAAAATTTTATTACATGATGATTCTGTTCATATCTTTTGTAAATATTGATGTTTATATTAATAAAATGGAATATTTTCAGGAACTTCCAGAGTCACAGAGGGCAGATGCAGTGAGCAGCATGGTGTACGAAGCAAATGCGAGGTTAAGGGACCCAGTGTACGGTTGTGCAGGAGCCATATGTCAGCTTCAGAAGCAAGTGAGCGAGCTGCAAGGTCAGCTAGCCAAGGCTCAAGCCGAGCTGGTCAACATGCAGTGCCAGCAAGCCAACTTGGTGGCTCTCATCTGCATGGAGATGAACCAATCTCACCCATCGGAGCCCCATTCCATGATGGCCGCGGCTCATTCGGCTCAGCCGCCACAGCATGAAGACATTGGCTGCTTGTTTGATGATAACAACATGAACAACTTCGGCTCGGCTTGGGCTTGGGAGCCTCTCTGGACATGAACTGAAAAATCATATATTTGTTTCCTAGGTTATATTTATATCTATATTTAGTATAATTATCATTAGAGAAATTAATTTAATGGAAAATTATATATAGCGAGTAAATTTTCAATAAAGATGAATGACGGTCATGGTATGCCTAGTAATAATTTATCTTTAGTCTTTTTGAGAGCCAAACCTTTGAAAAGTTTGGGAAACGAAATATAGAAAATAAAAAAAGTTAAAGGATAATTCAGAATAAATCCCTATTAGTAAATAAATTATAAAATCCAAATTATGTAACTGAGTTCTCATATTATACAACTAACATTCTCAATATGCAATTAAACTTCCGCAATGTGCAATTGGGTTTTCATAGGTTTATTTGGAATAACGTTTCCAAAAGTCAAATGCACGTTCAACAGGTTTTTCGTAAAACGAGATAATCTCCCCCATATATTGATCTTGATTTACGTAAAAGTACTTCTCTACCGCGTTTCCAAAACAAGTCTCATAAGGTTACAATGGAATGTATAATTCTCTAATTAATTCTAGAACGGGGATGATTTATCCTCCAATTTTCCCAAAAGTTAAAGCAAAAAATCAGGGGAAAAAATAGTAATTGATGGGTCTACACTAAAATGCAATAATTTCTAAAGAAAGAAAAAAAAAGAGAGAAAAATAAAGCTGGTTTAGTTTGAGTCAGCAATGCCTTGACATTGTTTTCGTTTCTTGTCAAAACAACTGTGATAATTAAATTGTATCAAAAAAAATAAATTGACAATTCGTTCTCTCTCTCTCTCTCTCTCTCTGGTTTTGTTCTCACTGTTAAGGAAAAAAAAGGTCCAGACTCGTGTGATATGATTCAACTATAATTTTAATATTATTGTATATCTGTGTTGGAGTAACAATAATATCAATCCACAGAAGATTTATATTACAGTCAATAAAATTACTCTGAAAATAAATTTTACAGATTTCGAGATAAAATCTAGGGTTTAGAAAATTGATTTTGGAAAATAGCTTTTATCGATTTTGAGGTAAAACTTATATTTTGAAAAATGATTTATGTTTGGAAAATTATTAACTTTTATGAATTCTGAGGCAAAAAGGGGTAGGAAAGAGGAAAAAGAAAGAATGAAAAATAGAAAAGATGAAATAGAAGAAAGAGAAAGTAGAAAAGCTGAGAGAGAAAGAAAGAAAAACTAGGAAAGAGGAAAGAAAAAGAAGGAAAAAAAAGTAGGAAAAGGGAAAAAGGAATAAGTAGGAAAACGATGAAAAAGTAGGAAAGAGAAAACCTAAATTTCAAACCGAGGTTTTGTAACCAAAATAGCTTTTCAGAAAAAATTTTATATTTGGACAAAATTTAGATTTTGAAACCAAACTTAAACTTCAGGAAGTGATGACAAATAATCCCTTAACCAATCAAAGCACCCCACATGTTAATATTGTATAATGACCAGAAACCTCCAGAAGTTGACAAATCAAAGAACAAACTGATTTGACCCCAAATATGTAAACCAGGGAAATATATATTATGATATAAATTGAAGCCATCAATAAAAAAAATTCTTCTATATCTTCAACTTTAAGTACAGGATAGACTTTAATTTTCATCATTTTCATCGTGATATTAGAATGTATCACATGGGCGCTCTCAATAAAATATTATCAGAAAAATATCATTTAACAATAAAAATCTGTCATTAAATTGATATTTTTTCCATCGTTAAAACGAGGGTCATTAATATTTTTCGTCGTTATATAAATATTTTTTGATAGAAAATAATCATTTAGCGATGGATTTTTCTGTCGCTGAATGACGTTTTTCTAGTAATGAAAATATGATTGTATGTTTATCAATTTTCTAATATATCATAGTTAATAATATTTTTTGTGAACAGTCCACTTTACTACCTTGAATGGGAAAGAAGATGGCTAAGTGTATCTGTAACCATTTTCTATTATTTGTTGCGGAAAATAATGGGTGTGTTTGAAAAAGCTTCTCAACACCCTAAAAGTATGTTTAACAGTGTTTTTCCGCAAAACGAGATAATCTCCTTCACACATTTACCTCGTAATGATAAAAGTACTTCTCCACCGCTTTACCAAACGGATTCAATAAGTAGCAATTGAACGGTTATAATTAATTAGTCTTTGATTCTTACTCTCTCTTATGTTTACTAGCTTTCTTACTTTAAATTATTTAAATTTTTAGTCAGACAAATAATGCGCCTGATAAAAATTACTAAGGGGCTGTTTGGTTGAGGGGGAAGGGGGGGAAGGGAAGGTTTAATGAAACCTTCCCCTTGTTTGGTTTGCACTTTGTAGAGGGGAGGGAAGGAAAAATAACATTCTCTCTCCCCTTCCCTCCCTCCATTTTTAATCCCTCCAATTTGGGGGGTTTTTGGAGGGATCCATAAATTTTGGACTAAAA
>JANTPZ010025762.1:0-12952 GCA_025593235.1 Vachellia pachyceras
TAATGAAGAAAATGGAATAGTGGAAAGGGAAGAGATTGCCAAAGTGGTGAAGAGTTTGATGGAAGGTGAAGAAGGTAAGGAGATTCGCAGGAGAATGAGGGATTTAAGAGATGCTTCTGCTAATGTACTTAGAGAAGATGGTTCTTCTACAAAGATGCTATCTCAAGTTGCACTCAAATGGAAGAATAATTTGAATGGGATCTAAGAAAGTTTTAAACTTCTGAACTTTGATTTCTTTTTCCTACCAGTTTTTGTTATTGTACTTATTTATCCCTTTTTATTTCTCGAACTAAGTAATTACCTTCCTCTGTTGAAAAATTAAAGATATTTCCTTCTCTTTTGTTTTACTTTTGTGTGGACATTTACTAATTAATGACTTCTTCTCACGTTAAGTTTATAACATTTACTAATTAATGACTTCTTCTCACGTTAAGTTTATAACATTTACTAATTAATGACTTCTTCTCACGTTAAGTTTATAAATACGGACAACATTTCATTGGTAGCTTTTATATAGTGGATGTAGTGATGTAGAGCTGGTAGGCTGAACCATCCAACCCAAAACGGGTTGGCTTGGCCAAAAGTGCGAGTTTGTTTTAAAAAAAATTAAAATTGCTCTATAAAAAATTAATATTAAATGTTTTTAATCATTTTAATTGGGTTATAATTAGTTTAAATTTAATTTTATAAAGTGTATTATATATCTTTAAGTTGTATTATCTAAAATTTGAATTAAATATTTTATGTTTAAGTTGTGATGTATTTTTATAAATTAAATTTATGAAAAAGAATATTTTATTTTAGGTATTGAAAAAATTAAAAAATATATTTCAAGTCTCAGTTGAAAAAATATTATTGATAAGAAAAATATAAAAAATTTAAAAAAGTGGTAAGCTAGTTGGAGAATTCTTAACCAATATAGAAACAGATATTTGAGCCCGCCCTACTACTGACTCAACCCTGGCCGGTCAGCTCATAACTGATAAGTTGACCCACTTTACCAGTTCTATGGTGAAGTAAGTGATCAATTAAATGTGGCTTCTATAAAATAATTCTACGAGATATCTTGTTTTTTATTCTTTAGAGAACAAGAGTGTCTGAAGTAATTTATTTTAAGTGAATTTGTGTTGTATGAATTAAATATGTAAGATATATTTTATTTCATAAAGAGCCAAAATGCCCTTTTCTAAGGTAAAAATCTTCCTAAAAACTTTTACTCTAATGGATTGAAAGGGTCTTAAACATCATGACTGTTTGTATGAGTGTTAAATGCAATTTTAACAACAAAATTTTTTACCAAGGGCATTTAGTACAATTAAATTTTAAAAAGTACAAATGTAGATATGATCATTTAAAAATAGTGTTACTTTAACAATTCTGTTTTGGGCATAAACGTTTGTCTCTTTTGCTTTTATTTGCAAACAACTTGTGCTTTTATAATTTTACAACGGACGTTTTGAGCAATTTAACGTAGTTGTCAAAGTTGCACAGTCTTTAAAAGATTAATATATTTATTTTTATATTCTTCAAAATTTAATTATGTTAAACGCACCTAATATAAAACTTTATTATTAAAACTACAGGTTAACCCTTCATTTGAGATAGTGCAAGTTTATTTCAAGTTTTGGGCCCTATTTTAAATTCTCAACCAAAATCTCATCACATTCTTCATCCTCATTCTGAGACGACCCTTCTCCACCTCACCTATTTTAAGGTGACAGCGTTGCTTTCGAACACCAAACGCAGGAAGAAAATTTCCTTCGCCTTATTTGGTCAAAAGATTCTATTAGAGATGGGAATACGGGTCAGTCCGCGGGTTACAGGCGGGTCCGCACGGGTTGACAGGTTGAGAATCCTCAGCTCGAGCCCGCCAGCTTTTTTATTTTAATTTTTTTATAAAAAAATAATTTTTCCTATTTTTTTACCCAATTTTTTATAAGATTGCATATTTTCATGATCACCTTTTCAATCTCATCAATAAATGTTCAATAATTTTCTAAAAATAGAATTTAATATTACTTTTTCCTTTGTAAAAAAATATTGGGATGAAAAAAGGTAAAAAATATATATATAATATGTATTTTTTTAAAAAAAATTAAAACGGCGGGTTGGCGGGCTCAACCGACCTAACCCGCGAGTTGAGCGGGACAAGCTGGCTTTCACCAGCCCGAACCTGCCAGTGTTAGGGTCCAACCGGTTTTTCCAACTATAGATTCTATCACTAAATGAAATGGATTTTTATAATATTTTTTTACTGTTTAGGTGCCTGTACCCTTTTACTTTTTATAAAAGACTAAAACCCATGATTAAAAAGCCGTTTCAAATTACTTTTGACACTGATTGTCGGAAAATCTGGTTTATATTGGTTGGGAAAGTAACTAGCATTGAAAGTTATTAATTTTGAAATAATTTAATAATTGAAATCTCTCTCGCGTAAGCTTCCATTTAACAAATAATGAAAATCAAGTTTAAATTTCCATAAGATACACAATCTCTTAGAGACAAATGATGAAAATCAACTTTAGACATCAACATAAATATGACAATGCAATGTTAGTAAGGGCTTGTTTGGAAGCTATTTTGAAAATAGCTTTTACAGATTCCGAGATAAAACTTAGGTTTTGGAGAATAGATTTTGGAAAATAGATTTTACAGATTTCAAGGCAAAACTTAGTTTTGAAAAGTGATTTATGTTTGGGAAGCTATTAACTTTTACGGATTCTGAGGCAAAAAAGTTGATAGGAAATATGAAAGAGAAATAATGAAAAGTAGGAAATAGGAAAGAGAATAAAGAAAAAGTACGAGAGAGGAAAGAGAAAGAAAGAAAAAGTAGGAAAGATGAAAGAGAAAGAAGGAAAAAAGTATGAAAGAGAAAACAGAAAACCTAGGTTTCAAATTGAGGTTTTGTAACTAAAATAACTTTTCTAAAAAATTTTTGTGCTTGGACAAAATCTAGATTTTGGGATAAAACATAGGTTTTGAAATCAAACCTAGGTTTCAGGAAGAGGAAGCAAACAAACCCTAAATATATCTCTATTTTACAAACAAATAATCTATTTAACAGTCAAATTTCAAGTATGATTTTAACCAAGTTTTACACTATCTCTATTTTACAAATAAACCATATATTATCTCTTTCAAGTATAACCCAAATGAACAAATCAATGTAAATAGTGGCCAAACTCTTAAAATCATTAAGCAAATGATAAAATCAACACACATCATTAGCTACTTGAAAAGAGGAGTCATAAAATCTTAATCCATACAAAGGTTTAAAATAATCTTAGAATGAAAAGTTTAGTTTTCCATATTTATGAAATAACCACCAGCATATCTAATCATAACAGCTATATCAAAAAAATGGAAGAAGAAAGGGAAAGTAATAATCACGAAAACCAAGGGAAATGAGCTTGAATCTCCTCAAAGAAAATCAGACCCTAGCAAAGAAATGCTCCCAAAGTGTCTCAAATCGTCCCCAAAGTGAAGAATGGACCTGTTGTGTGTGTTTTGCCCCTTGTGAAGCCCTAGAATCAGTTTTGTCACTAAAACACAGCTTCAATAACTTTTCGTTTGTCGCAGCAAAAGCTTTGTCTTCGCTGGGTCCAATTACTTTCAGTCTTTCCATTGGCTGGAGCTAAGGAATCTGTTGGCTAGAGCCAATTACTCTCTATTTTGTATTTGGTTGGACATGAGGGATTTGTTAGTTGGAGCGAAAACTACTTTTTTTTTTTCTCGTCTCATCTTTTCAACACTTACCATTGTATATTGACTTCCTAAACTGATTTTCAGCTTCTCAAACATTGTTTTTCACTTCAGATAGCTCCACATGTATTTCAAATGGCTTGCTTCGACTTCCTAACAAAACAAGAAAACGTATAAAAGACAGAGTTTAAATATCCATAACATTATCCCAATCATATTTCTGATCATATGTTCCTAAATATGTATAAATTCATCAAAAAGTGTAAGAAACTATAGGAAAATGTGATACAATGACATGAATTTCACAAGTTTAACACTAACATGAATTAAATTCATATCTAAGTACATCTTAAGTGCCTGCCTTGGCCTTTTGTTCTTCCAGTAACCAGCCATAAGGAATGAAGCAAATCCTTCCCTCTCACAAAGTTGAGGCAAGGATGACCCTTTGATGATCGTAGATCATCATACGGTGATAGCTGGATCAGAGATCGCCATATTCTCGAACGAGTAACCACAGGCCAACCATCCTGCATTTTTTTCAGTGTAAACTGCATTCTATTATCACAAAAGTGATATACAAGCAAGGAGAAACAAAAATAAAAGCTATATCCTTCATCACCTTCTACCTTTAAATTTAAAAGGGTGGAAGATGATCAAGTATACAAAAATTACCTATATGACTATGTGAATGTTTAGCTACCTATCAGACAGAGATGAATGAAAGTCAATGGAGGGTTTACTGTGTTTATCTGGATCATACATTAGTTTTTTGGTCATTTAGAAAACAGAGTTGTCTCTAGATCTAGTAACGAGTTAGAATGTAGAGCCTTTGCAGATAGTGCAGCAGGGATCAAATGATTCTATTCTCTGTTAGCTAAACTTTGTCTCTTTGTTCGACAACCTTAAGTTATATGGTGTGACAATATTAGTGCAAAGGCATTGGTAGCTAACCTTGTTCAACATGCAAGGAGCAAACACATTGAAATTGATTAGCACTTTGTTCGGGATTTGGTGGTCTCTCGGTTTATTGATGTCAAACATCTTCCTACTTCTTACCATACACTACCAGAAAAATCAGATTTAGCGATGGAAAAAGTTCATCGCTAAATCCATCTCTAAAAATTTAGCGACGGAATTAGTGAGGGAAAAGTCCGTCGTTAATTTAGAGATGGACTTTTCCCTCGCTATTCCATCGCTAAATTAGTGACGGAATTTTCCCTCGCTAATTTCATCGTTGATTTAGTGACGGAATTGTCTATCACTAATTTACGCTAATTTTGCAACAGACTTTTCCCTCGTTAATTCTGTCGCTAAATAGAAAATTATACCTTATTATTCCATTTTTCCCTTACTAATTCCGTCGCCAATTAGAATATTATACCTTACTTTTTCGTCGCTAAATGGGAAATTATGTGTATTTAGCATCTCTATATTTGATAATTCTATCACGAAATTCTCACTGATTTTAGATATAAATCAACACATTTACAAAAATATTTTATAAACAAATCCTGTTTAATCACACAATTGATCCAAAAAACAAATTTTAAATAGTAATATTAAATATACAGTATCTTTAACCATAAGCATGCATTATGATGTCTGATAAAAGTCTTGAAGTTAAAAAAAATACAAATAAAAGAATTTTGGCCTTCAAATCATCCAAGGCATCTTCTTCAACATGAGGAGCCAAGCATTGAACAAGCTCCTCAACAAATGAATCCTCTCCTTTCCAAAGGAAGGAAACAGCTGCTTCAGGGTTGAGCTTTTCAAGTGGAGGTGGTGCTTTAAGTGGATCACAAAAAATACATCTCATAACATATCTTACCTGTAATGACCATTAAAGATGAACATCATCCCAAAAGTAAATAAAGCAAAATAATTGCAAAAACCATGACTCTAGATTGAGAACTCTTTGTACACTAGAGTGCAACTGAACAATCCCTACCAGGGGAAAAAACTCTATACCTTCTTTTGAGTCTACAGTTTAATGGCATAGCATTGATGCTCATGATCATTCTAAAACAGAAAATAATGGTAGCAAATACAAAGAGAAAGAGAGGGAAGGCACTATCACATTATCAAGAGTGACAGCAAGATTCTGTAGCCTTTGGTTGTACACACCCTCAGCCTGGGCCATACAAAAAAAAAGGTGGGAAAAGGGGTTGGGAAATTGAGCATACAAAATAACAAATTTCCTTCTTTTTTTTTATAGAAACACATATCTTCAAGATAAAATAAACCAGACAAAAAGAAAGCAAGGATACCTGAACCTCAGAATTTCATCAGGAAATTTAGTTCTTTCAAAATTGATGAATCTCACCTATACCACAAGCAAGCGTCAGGGGAAAGAAATAAAAAAAAAATCACAGCACAAACAAAAAAAAACTAAGGACAGAGAAGAAGCAAAGACACATACAAGGCGAGCTGCATATGCAACAAGCCAATCTGGCAGGCCACCAAGCAAACAACTGCCTTCATTATAATTCTCTTCAGAGACAAAATTCAATCACACACACACACACACACACACACATATGTGTGATCATCAATTATAGCAAGGCTTGAATTCACTGTTATATACAAGGACTTATTGTACCCTATAGATACTCAATTATCTCATTTCCATTATGTGTACTTGATGAGTGTGTGTCAATCAAATATACTAAGATTCACAACATAGACTCCATAAATGTATTGTGGTCTAATAGACAAAAAAGGGTAACAGACAGAGCCAGATGGCTCAACTACTCTCATTCAATCAAAAGACTTATGCTATGAACTTAAAATAAGGAGTGGGCAGTCAAGTGTTAATGTTTCATATTCCCTCCTTCCCCACAAACATTAATTCCATACAACCTGCAAGGGATAAAGAAAAGAGAGTTGCAAAACAAAAACATAAAGTGCCACAATATGCTCATTTCCACATGCAATCTTGACAACAGAATGGCCATGAAAATCCCATGTCTACAAAAATTGAACATGCAAAGGCAAATTTAGTGGCGATCTCACAAGAATTGACAAACTTCAGCCAGAAATTTCAGGAATGGATAACCACAAAGGAAGATACAAATGTAAAAATCTCACGATGAAGGAACTCACCGTTAAGACATTATCAATCTCATTTTCCACTCCATTTTAAACAATCAACCAACTGCAAAATTTAAAACAATCAGTAAAGTTTCTAATAACAGCAGAATCCCTACAAAAAAAAACTATACCAAGCGTAACAGATCTAACCATTTTATAGGCCTTGGCAACATTCCAATCCCTTGCTTTGAGAAACTATATAAATCATTCAATGGATAGCCCTGGTGCATATACATTCTGAAACGAAAAGACCAAAATTTCAGGGGAAAATATATTTTGAAACAAAAAGGACCAAAATTTCAGGGGGAAAAACAATACCCAACAAAAAAATGAAGAAGGAGGGTGAGATTTGCTTACCTTTCAAAGTGGGAGGTCAAAAACACGATGACAATGAGGTAGAGGAGAGAAGATGTGCTAGGAGAAAGGAGGAAGGCGACAATGGCAGAGGAGAGAGGAAGAATGACTATGGTGGCATTTTTTCTGATAAATGACAGATAAAAAATGAAGCACCAAAACATGTGAGAGCTTAAACAATACCTAAGAAATGCAAATGAAGGACAAAAAGGAAGCAACAAAATGAAAGGCAAGTCCTGAGAAATGCAAATGAAATACCAAAATATCTGGGTAGCGTTTTCCTTGACGGCGAGGCGGGTCCGAGGGTTTAGGGCAAACCACTGGAACTGATTGTAGTGGTATCGCTGTAGGATTGGTCTCTAAAATCATCCAATAAGAACTTCAAGCGGCCATTCCACTTTGTTTTGGATTGCCTCCAGCAGTGAGAATAGATGGAAGGCACAGAAGCTAGGTAATGGTTTGAGCATCGGACACCAAAAGGAAGAGTAAGTCTTGAACGAGGGTTTTGAGAGGTTGGATGGATAGTGGTACAGGCCAAACGTGAAGAGAAGAACAGAGCAAGAGAAAGCGATAGACGTCTAAGTTCATTATTCAACAACTTGAATACACACACGTCCACATATATATAGACTTAGTGTGTGAGTATGCTTAACAGATTTATTACTATAGCATGCGAGTCCGACTACTGATTCCATTGCTACATAACAACTCAACAAAATCCTTTCCCTAACAGTAGAATAACGGGAAGCTAACTAACACTAACAGAGAGCTAACCACTTTCTGTTACAACTCCCTATTACACAATTGACACGTAACAATACTCCCCCTAAAGAATATCCTTGTCCTCAAGGACAGAGCGAGAAATTATTCAGACAGCCACAGTCAGCCATGACATGAGTTCAGCATCAAGTTGGTCTCATTTACAAGATCAACAACATCGTGAAGAAGGATGTGGTGGAATAGCAGCTGGATATTGCCCATGAGATGGAGACCTTATAAATGTTGGAGCAACGGGGAATGAAGATACATGTGCATTGGGCAACGGTCAGCGTTGGTTGGAGGCATCAGACCTCCATTGCTGTTGCTTGCTCGCGTTCTTTTATTGGCAGGGACTGCCACTGGTTTCTTCTTCTCAATCTTGACCTTCTCCAATTGTTCAAGACGCTTCTTCTTATGATCAGGATGGAACCCTTCATCAAGTTTGTACTCTTCAATGCACATGATGACAGCTCTGAGTACAGACTGTTCTTTTCTGGCAACTAGGTACGCAGCTCGGCCTGCATTATTAGGATATTCCAAAATAGATGAGGACCTAGGATATGTAAAGCGCTTCAACAATGAAATGTGAACTACATGGTGGAGATGGGGACCATCAAGACCCTTCACAAGGGTGGGTTCATCAAACTGGATCCAAGTAGCACCAGCTGCCTTCCGTGCAGCCACACCCTCCTTGTATACTGGAATGATCTCGTTGATCAGGGACAGAAGAGAAAATGATCTATCAACACCCTTCGCTGGTTTTGATAGCAACAGGAAGGACACAGGTCCAACAAGCACTAGTACAGGTTCGTCAGGAGTGCCTCGGATACGCTGCAAGACAGTCATGGTATCACCAAGTCAACCTTTAGTTACGAGCCAGCGAGGAGATTCTGGAAGATAGAACACAGTAAGAAGGAAATAAGCAAAAGCAGGGAGACCGATATTCCCAAGCATGATTCTCCAGCTAGGTGACTCCATTAACGACAAGGAAACACCAAACAATAAGCCAAGAACATTCCGGACGAACAAGAAAACTGCGTAAATGCTTCAGTGGGCTCTGGCGTAAGACCATCGATGGCTTCAGCAAAAAGTCCAATGTATCTCCTAGTATTTTCAATCACACGTCTAAAAAATTCTTCGTCTAGATCGTTGGAATTGATCAAATTCCCAATAGCAATTTGGATAGCTCGAGTGTTATGGTTAGCGACATCTTGCTTCATATCAGTTTTCACAGGTGGTGTGATGCCATTATTATAGAGTTGAAGAATCATCATCGAGTCAGCGATTTTGATATGCCAGAAGGCACGTCGGCCACCGATGATGTTTGTGTAAGCAACAGAGAGAAGGTTCCTCCCTTTAACGGTCCGGTCTTCGTTGTCGACGGCGGTGAAGAACTTTTCCATGAACTCAACCATCTCTTCATAGAGCTCTGCCTGCTCCGCAAACTTGGTCATGTAGACGTTTTCTTTGCGATAAGAGGTGGTGGCAGCCACAATCAAATCAAAGAGAGGATGACATCTAAATTTCCTCAGCTCGGGTTCTTCGTAAGAGAATAAGCATGGCGATCGGAGCTTCGGAACCAAATTGACACATATAAAGCAGAGACTAGAGTCAAGATGAAAAGACGGTGACGACGACGAAGATATGGCTGGATGGAGATATAGTGGAGTCGGCAATGACATTAACGCGAAGGTTGGAGGCGCGAAGCTTTCTTGTACTCCAGCAATGGCAGTTATCGCGGGTGAACAAGAGTAGCAAGTGCGAAGCGATGCATCGGACGGAGCAAAGGTCGTCGAAGGACTGGTCCAAGCAGAAGCCGCGGAGGACGTCGAGTCAGAGAGTGAAGGAGCCACCGTTGCAAGCTCCTGAAATCCAAGATGAGAAAAGTTCAGCGTGAGGCGTACTGTGTAAGCGTGGGTGAGCAAAGCATCACTCTAGTTTGGAAGATAGAGCAATGATTGACGCTGTACAGAGCAATGAGAGTTGTAGACCATCCCCGGCGGAGCGAGAATCCAATAGTTGGCCTGCGTCGCTGAGCTGACCTGATGAGCGGATCTCCGACGCCATGGCCAGAGAGTGGCTCTGATACCAATTTGGTACAGGCCAAACGTGAAGAGAAGAACAGAGCAAGAGAAAGCGATAGACGTCTAAGTTCATTATTCAACAACTTGAATACACACACGTCCACATATATATAGACTTAGTGTGTGAGTGTGCTTAACAGATTTGTTACTACAGCACGCGAGTCTGACTATTGATTCCATTGCTACATAACAACTCAACAAAATCCTTTCCTTAACAGCAGAATAACGGGAAGCTAACTAACACTAATAGAGAGCTAACCACTTTCTGTTACAACTCCCTATTACACAATTGACACGTAACAGATAGTGTGAGGTTGAAGCGTATACGTATTGGCTAGTTTCTTTTTGTGCTGATTAGTCAAATCAACGAACAGCTTTTCACTTCTCACTGCAACAATTCTTCTCCCCGTGACCTGACCTTACAAGTTGCGGGACGAAAGCGCCAGAGCGAAATAAATTTGAAATGGCCATGCCGGGTGATCTTTGGAGGGAATTAATTTTTTTGGGCAAAATTTTGAGGTAAATGAAATTTTAGAAAGGAAAATAATTCATTGCAGTTCCCTTATTATTTAGAGATGAAATATTAGTTTTGATTAAATTCTTCGTTAATTGGACAATTTAAAGAGAATTATGTTATATGCCCTTGCTAATCTTTCTCACTATTTAAAGAGAAAGTATTGGTTCTTGCTAAATTCTTCACTAATTAAACAATTTAAAGATGCTTATATATGCTCTCACTAATTTTTCTTGTTATTTAGAGAGGAAAAATCAATCTTCACTAATTGGATCACTCATTGGATAATTTAGAGACGAATATGCAAGTCGTCGCTAATTTTTCTCGCTATTATGAAGAATTAGAGATGAACATAATATTCCTCGCTAATTGAGAAATTTATATAGGAATATATAAGTCGTCACTAATTTTCCTCGCTAACTTAAAGAATTAGAGAGGAAAATTGAGAAATTTAGAGAGGAATATACAAGTCATCACTATTTTCCCTTGCTAATTTGGAAAATTAGAGAGGAATTTAATATTCCTCGCTAATTTGGCAATTTAGAGAGGAATATCTAAATCGTCACTAATTTTCCTTGCTAATTTAAAAATTAGAGAGGAATTTTATATTCCTCGCTAATTGGGCTATTTAGAGAGGAATATCAAAATCGTCGTTAATTTCCCTCGCTAATATATGATTTTCTAGTAGTGATATGGCAGATTGTCTCACTAAAGCTTTGTCTCCTCCTCAGTTCATCTAGGCACAAACTTGGGCTATGTACTACACCCTCTCGATTGAAAGGGGTGTTAGGATTAGCATATTGTGGTCCCTTAGTCTACGGGTCCAATTTATTAGCTATATACTGTGAATATCCCTTAGCATATTCTTTTAGGGTTTCTCTAGGTCAGAACCCTTCTGTACTATATATATTGAATAGTGGGGACAGAACTTTTATTGCCCCTTCATTATTTTATCCATATCTTATCTTTACTTGGCGATTTGTACCTTAAGGGAGGCTGTCACCGATGGAAATATTAGTTAAACTGTAAGTTTATGACTTGTTAGCTAAACCATGAGTAACCCACTTAGACCATGAGTAACCTAACATGAAAAGTCACCCGCTCTCCTTTTCCTCTCTCAGTCTGTCCTACGCAAGTGAGTTCACCGTCTCCCTTCTCAATCCCCCCTTGCATTTTGACTCATGGGATTTGTCTTTTGTGTGTGTGACAGCCAGACCCAGTCCCCCTCGCTGCTTGGAGCTCGGACCTTGGTGGCTTAGCTTGACCCTTCCATCCTTCACACTTGATCTTGCTCAGTCACAGCTTCTCACCGTCTTCCACTTGCAGAAGGGAACACTGATGCTATCACACACGCAGCTTGCCTTAGTTGATTCATCATCTCCCCCAAATCCCAGCAGATCCACCCAACCCTCTCTAGTCTCTAAGTTCCTATCCCAAGTTTCCACTACCAAGTTCAATCTTTCTTTTCAGCTGTTTTTCGATTCCCTTTCTTCTTTTTTTATTCATCCACTACTTGTTCCCATATTTGCTAAACTAGAGAAAGAAATAAAATTGCTGATTGTTCATTCTTATTTATGTTATTTCTTCTTGCCTTGTACCCTTGTATGATAAACGGATGGGCCGTGAGTTATACCACTAGGCAGCCCCACCTACGTACCGTTGCTCAGCCCTAAGCATCGATATTAACTCATCTAATGCTCTTTGACAAGAGGACATAATAGTTTGTTTAGAGTTGACCAAAATCTACTTAAGAGTAATTGTTTTTTCCAACGCTCTCATGAAACTGTGGGGGTCTGATCATGTTACCCCAATAAGCTTCAATAATGGACTTAAGTGGATGGCTATTATCTATGGAACAAAATCACTAATGTACCTGCAAATTAACATATGAAACAAAATTTCCCAAACCCCAAATTGGATGGCCGAGATTACTTGTTGTTCAATGAATCAGATTCGTTCATTAAACCAAACGGTGCGTATTATCGATAAGCACCTAGAGTACATAGATCCACTGAGCTTGGCATGTGGACTCAAAAAGTTTTCAACGAATTAGTGTATGCAATCACTTTGTTAGTAGCTTAATGAACTCGACAATCAAAATGCTAATAAATTTAGCCGAAATTGAAGGCATGAAAGCCAGCTTATTTTAAAAACTTAAAAAGATATTTTGTCTTCCATTACTAAAAAATAGCGCAGTTTTCAATTTTGTGTGGTTTTTGTTAAAAAAATAAAAAACCGTATAACTTTAAGAGTATTTTTCTTTAAAAAATTGTATAAAAAAGTTAAACATTTTGCCCATGAAAAAAATCAAAATATCACATCTTTTTGCATAGAATCTAATGATCAATTATAAAAAAAAAGGAGAAAAAGCATTTGGGAAGCTTGTTGTGACATTTCACGGGGTATTACCGCATTAAATAGTACTAGAAACTGAGGCATTAAAGGTACA
>JANTPZ010025763.1:0-11286 GCA_025593235.1 Vachellia pachyceras
CATGTTAGACAATGTACTTAATATTACTATTTAAAATTTGATTTTAGGGTCAATTGTGTGATTGAACATGATTTGTTTATAAAACGTTTTTGCAAATGTGTAGTTGATTCATATCTAAAATCAGTGAGGCATTTAGCTAAAGAATTGTCAAATCAACATTTGGCGACGGAATTCATAAATTTAATGGTAAAATATAACCTATTTAGCGATGGAATTGTCAAATTTAGCGACGGAATTGTCAAATTTAGCGATGGAATATAACACATTTAGCAACGAAATTGTTAAGTTTAGCGTGGAATTGTCAAATTAAGCGATACAATATAACCTATTTAGCGACGGAAAATTCCGTTGATAATTAGTGAAGGAAATTGTCTGTCGCTAATTCTATCGCTAATTTAGCGACGGATTTTTCCCTCGCTAATTAGCGATGGATTTAGCAACGGAAACTTCCATCGCTAATTAGCGACGGAAAATTCCGTCGCTAAATCGTTTTAGCGACGGAAAAAATCCGTCGCTAATTCTGATTTTTCCGTTGCTAAACTTGATTTTTCCATCGCTAATTCTGATTTTTCTAGTAGTGAGAGTTACACTTACATGAACTTGACAAGAAACATAACTAAAGACACGTACGTCATAATGAACACATATATTTATATATGGCGCCATATGTTTATGTTGTGTCCTTGCCACACAGAATTCTTCTCTTGTATACTTTGGCCACAACAACCCTATAGTTACCAGTTGAAATATACACAAGTTTAGGCCTTGTTATCGTAATATCTATTATTTCCCTATGCAGTATTCGAGAACATTCATGTTACACCCTAAGAATTTTAGAGGTGACCGGCATGGAATATGAGAGATTTTACAATTCTTAAGCCTTCAATTTAAAAATATCTATCCCACTTGCCAATATGTTATATAATACAATAGTATAAGATATGTATAAACTATTTTTTTGTTCCAATATTCATATAGAATGATATATTGTACACTATCAAAAATATTAGGTTCCTTGTAGCAATTTTGGCAAAGTCTTCTTTTTTTTCTTTTCTTTTTTCGGGATATTACACACATTTTATAGCGACTGTTCGAGCATTGGTTTACTACATTGTAAAGGACAAACCACTTCCACGGTTGGTAAATCATTTTTATTTGATAACATATCTTCTAAGATCTTAAGCTGAGGACTCACTTAGACATATCCTTTACAAATAAACCTTGTGAAGAATTTGAGTCCACTTTGTAAGGCCAAAATTTTTCTGTGGGTTATTTCATCGCTATTTTTTTCCATGGCTTTAGTTGGGTCCACAATAAGGCCTAACAGATGTAGGTCTCAGATTGTGTCAATTTTTTTTACAAAAATAATATATAGATCCCTATAATTTCCATCATTTTTAATTTAGTCTTTACAGTATTTTTCTCTTTTTATTTAGTCATCTTCAAAATTTCTCTAATTTAGTTGATGGCATTTGGTGATATGTTAGAGACAGGAAAACAAATTACTTGAAGTTTCTTTAGCATAGACGTAGTCCACCTTTTAGCAAAGTAGTTGCTAATTTTCCTCGCTAAAATGTGATTTTCTAGTAGTGTGTATTATAGTTTATGGTTGTAGCTGTAAGAATCATCATTTTACAAGGAAAGTATGCTAATTGTCGTATTGCTTTTGTCATTCTTTCTTTTTCCCCTGCAATTATTAGTAAAGTCTAGTTTATGGCCAACTTGGCAACTCAATTGGAAAAAATGAAAAGTTATTTTGATGAGTCATGTTTGGTGTGAAGAAATTAATCTTTTGAACATAATCTCTCTTTCTCTCTCTCACACAAACACATACAGACGTATCCATTTTGTGTGTGTGCGCGCGTGATGATAACTATATTCATCTTGTTGGAATATGGGTCACCCTTAGTGGATTAGCCTAAAACCCATTTTGGGGCAAAAGCATGAATGAGAGAATATGTTGGAATAAAGTGGTGATTTTCCCCAAAAGTTTAAATTAGAGATGCTTTTGCATGGGAACAGTTCTTATGTGGGAAGTATATTTAAAATTTTGAATTTAAAAATATAACATTAAAATAGGAGGTTTTCCTTTCAACCGAGACACTTACAGAAAACAAAAGAACTCCTATTTTCTCTCCCAGATCCATTTCTCTTCTCCCTTAGATGGTGCATTTGCTGTGAGAAACATTTTGGATCCAGGCTTGTGATCCTCAACACGTGTCGGTATATGTGGAAGCATCTACTCAATCTATCTATAGGTACGCCAGAAATCCTTCAGTGGTATCAGAGAAGTGAGTTCCTAAGGCAATTGTTTTTCACTGCATAGACATGAATTTTTTTCCGCAAAACTGTGCATTGTCCGTTTTGAAGTTTCATGCAAATTCATGTCTTTAGACTTCGTTTTCATGTGCGAACTTCAATTATGTTGTGTGATTCTCTGAATTAATAACCATGCCTTGTTCATTTCGTTTTATCTATGCATATATGTGTTGAAATCTCATGCTTATGTAACACGAAATGGAAAACAAAAACGAAAAACCGCAAATGGAATTCACAAATGAAATCTGGGTCCTCAGAAAAAAATGTTTTAGGCTTAGAAAATACACCCATCGTGTAGAGCTCGTCAAGACAAAGATGTGGACACCAAGAACGCGAAAAACAAACACCGGACGACGAAGTTACGGTGGAAAAACCACTCGGGTGTTCTGTCAAATTTTTCCAGAAAAATAGAAGAATTAGATTTCAGAAGTACTCACACTATGTAGAGCTCATCGAGATGAAGAAATGAAACCCAAAACGTGAAAAACTGACGTTGGATGGCAAAGATATGAAAGAAAAATCGAGTTGGGGTTCGTTGGACCCGACCCGTTTCGTCATTAACCCGGCTGGAGGTCAGGGACGATGAACAGTAACCATCCCAAAAAATGAAAATGGAGGCTACCAGTGGCTAGAAGAAGAAATCAGGTCGGAGGGTTTAGGCGGGTCGGGTAGGGCAACTGACCGCCAATATCAAAACTGCATCGTTTTGGTTTCGACAAAAAAAATTTGGGATTGGGCATAGGTCCGGCCCAATCCATCAAAAAATTCAAAAAAAGGGATTGGGCCACGGTAGGCCCAATCCTGAAAAAATATATAAAAAGGAGGTGTTGGGCTGAACAGGTTCAATATAAAAATTAAAAAACAAAAAAATAAATAAAGGCTGGAGAATCCTCCATGGAGTTCGAACACTCGACGTTGAGGTGGCAGAGCAGCGCCTGACTAGCTGGGCTAGAGAACCCTTATGTCAATGAAACAAAACAAAATAAATATTCATAAAATGTCAAAATAAAAGGGGGAAGAGGACACGTGGCGCGTGATGCCAAGTGGCACGTCCATGGGACATGTGGATAACACCACTGGATAGCCAACGACGCGTGGAGACTGACGAGATGGCGCGTGTCACAAATGGAGCTTGTCACAGTGGTGCGTGTAATATACGCACAGCTCCCGAGGGTGGGCTTTGACCCATTTTGCTAATTTTTCTGGATTGTTGTTTCACAGGGCTCGTGTAGGTGCGTGAAACGTCTAAATGGGACACGTTCTATTCCTAAGAATCCTAAAATTCAAGAGCTTCATGTTGATATGCTATTTGCCTATTTTGGAGGCAATTCAAGATCTAATTTTAATGTACATCAGTGCTTAGTTAAAGATTTTTTTTTGAAATTTTTTTAAAGTAATAATTCCAAATCCATTTTTTTGGAAAAAATAATGGAGTAAGAAATCTAAGATAGCACTGAAACACTGTCTTACGGATCAGTGTACATTGAATATGTGGATAAACATCTTCCTAATGAGAATCCTGAGCAAGAATTTAAAGAGGATTTTGAGGAGGAACCATTTGAAGAGGACCTTGAGGAAGACCCCAAGGAGGATCCAGAAGAGGATCCTTATCAGAACCTTGAGGGAGGTCAAGAAGAATTTCAAGAGGTCTATCCCGACCTAGGTCATAAGTCCTCATTCTCATTCAATTCAAAACCTCAAAGTAGTGATGAGGAGGTCGACCAACCTTTTCCCCCGCCATGGCTACGACAATAGCTAAATATGATGCAATGAGAACGGCCAGAGTTAGGAATAAAAAACATATATGGCATCATTGCTAGCTATGTCAACGACATAACTAATAATGAGACTGCAGAATTCTATATGAATGTCATGATGAAGTATCGTGCAGCGGTTAGAACTGCAAGCACATTAACATTAACAACCATGTGGGTTGATGCAGTAAAGATAACAACAAGATTTATGCTGAACAAAAACCAATACTTTAGAAGATTGAGGAAATAAATAGTCGATTATTGTATTGCAAATATCTAGAGACGTACTGTGCTTTAGATTTATGTGTTTACCCTCTATGTTTTGTTAATGTGTATAGAACATGACTTGATGTATGATTATGACTAAATGCATTGTGAAATGTGACATATTTAGTTTATGTGAATTGTTGTGAAATCGTTATTGTTATTCACATGATATGTCACATTGTTACACTTTTGATAAGTGGGAGCTTTTAGAAAACAAGACTTCTAAAATTTGATGATTCAAAAAGTACTTACATAAAATTCTTGAAAGAAATAATGTAGTTACTAGTGTTTGTGTGATGGGAGGTATAAACATATTCTCCTGATCACATATCTAGTGATAAAATTATGTTATTGTCAAGAATAATATAAGTATGAGACATTGTATATTGTGATGTGCTACATAATTGCTAAAAACTCAGCTCTATGAGAAAATATTTGTTGTTAAAATACCTGTCACCTCAGACTAGGAAATGGTAACAAAAACCATAATTGCTTAGTTGAATAAAGGGGACAAGCTGAATGGTGACAACTGGGATATCTAGCACTGCATGGTGTAGTATATATTGGAGAAACAAGAGGCCTTAAGCCACTAACCACCATTTTAGTGGAACCTAAAGCTGGGACTACAGCCCAGCATAGGAGGAACCTGGAGTTATACCAGGCTTGGAAAAAGAAGAACAATATTGCAAGAGTCACCCTGATAAGTACAATGGAAAATGACCTTAAGTGTCAGTATGAAAAACATCCAACTACACATGTCATATGGATATCTCTGAGAGACAAGTTTGGTGGGAGGTCAACCACCAAACTTAGGAGGCTGACGATCAAGTTTGACACTATAAGCTTAGGGGTAATATACCCATGAAGCAGCATCTCCAAGACATATCAAACATAATTAGAGAGCTATAAGAAGCTGGACATAACTGACTGATGAGCAGCAAGTTCAGGCTATAATCAGATTGCTTCCCCATATTTGGGAACATATGAAAGTAAATGTAACCCTAAAGATAACATTATCACTTTTGATGATGTCGTGAAGCATCTTGAGCTTGAAAATGAATTCCTGGAGGTATATAAGTCTTATGAGCATGCCTATTATACCGAGAATGCATGTCCTCCCAATCCCAAGCCCAATTTCAAAAAGGGCAAGAAATTTCATGGTCAAGCAGGAAGGACACCCCAAGATTTTAAAGGGGCAGAAAGCAATTCAAAACGAAGGGATCTAAAGGCGGCATGAAGAGAGTTGACCTGAATAAAGTCAAATGCTATGCCTGCCAGAAGATAGGTCACTTTGCGAGGGATTGCCCTGAGCGAAATGACCGTGGAAAGACTCGGCTTAACAGACCATGTAACGAAGGATTGAGGATCCTTCATGGATTATTGTTTGTTGCCACATCAATGTAAATGGCTTTATGTTGGCAATAACGTAAAGAATGAGGTCAAAGGCATAGGCACCTGCAGACTAGCTCTGCGTGGTGGAAAGACCTTAATCTTATATGATGTGTGTCATACACCGGACATCCGACGGAATTTAGTTTCTTTACTATGTCTTTTGAATTATGGGTTTGATGTGAACTTTCATGGTAAAGTTGCTGACCTATTTAGCAACGAGACCTTTTATGGTTTAGCTTTCCTTTCAGGAAAGTTCCTTGTTATAGATGTTATTGGTGATTTCAACTTGCATGACTGTTTTGTTAGTTCCTCCAATATAATAGTTGGCAAGAATATCTGGCATTCTAAACTAGGGCACATAAGTCAGAATCAAATGATTAAACTAGCAAAAGAAGGTTTGCCAGGTGAAATTTCAAACATGAAAATGGCCTTGTGTGAAAGTTGTTTAGCTGGTAAGGAAACTAGAAAACATTTCGGTATAGGAACTAAAGCTAAAAATCCATTGGATTTGTTCCATTCTGATATATACAGTCCAATGAGTGTTAGGGCTAGGCACGAAGCTTGGTACTTTATTACCTTTACTGATGACTTTTCACGATATGGTCATGTCTATTTGATCTCACATAAGTCTAAAGTACTAGAGTGTTTTAGACAATACATGAATGAGGTAGAGAATCAAATGGAACGTAGAATTAAAGTATTACGTATTGACCGAGGTTTTGAATACTTATCTGATCAGTTCAAAGAGCTCTGGGAAGGAAAAGGGATAATTAGGCAACTAACTATCATTGGCACTCCGTAAGAAAATAGAGTGTTTGAAAGAATAAATAGAACTCTTCTAGACACGGTTAGGTCAATGATGGCTCAAGCAAACCTGCCAATTTCGTATTGGGGTGATGCTTTCATACTTAACTGTGTACCCTCAAAAGCAGTTACTTCCACACCCTATGAGTTATGGATGAAATGCAAGCAAGATCTGAGTATCTTAAGACCCGGGGGTTGGCTGCATATGTTCATAACAATTCCCATAAGCATGGGAACTTGGGTCCTAGAGGAAAGAAATGTATCTTTATAAGATACTCAAGAGATTCCAAAGGATACATTTTCATTGGTGAAAGTGAAGATGGAACAGTAACTGAAATTGAATCAAGAAATGCCGTATTTTTGGAAAGTGAATTTCCTAGCAGAGGAGATAGATCGAACATTATCTCTTTATGAGACACAATAAGAAGGTAGTATAGATCGATCTAATGATCCCCAATCGTCTCAATATATCAATCTGAGTGGGAGATCAGAAGGCTCAGAAATGCCTTTACAAAGGCTGAGATAAGAGGTTTCTAAAAGGAGTGACAAGGGAAATGTACCTAAGGGCGCTTCCCAATAGAGGGGGAAGCACTCATGGTCACTCCGGATGGAGATCATGAGTCACGTTCTGTACAAGAAGACTTGTCATGCCCTACCAAAGATGAATGGAAGAAGAGATTAATTCAATGAAAAAGAATCAAGTCTGGGAACTTGTTTATCTATCAAAAGGTCGAAAGGTCATTGGGAACAAGTGGGTTCTCAAAATTAAAAGAAAAGTAAATGGATTAATTGACAAGTACAAGGCACGTTTGGTAGCGAAGGGGTATACACAACAGGAAGGTATCGATTACGAGGACACATTCTCACCTATTATACGTTTTAATTCCATAAGATTGATTCTGGCAATAGCAAATAGTTTAGATTTGGAGTTACATTAAATGGATGTGAAAAGTGCATTTCTAAATGAATACTTGGATGAAGAAATCTATATGGAACAACCATTAGGTTTCGTAAAGAAAGGCTCAGAGAGCAAAGTTTGTAAGCTTAAAAGGATTCTGCGATACTTAAAGGGCACAACGAATTATGCATTAACTTATCAAGGAAGTGATTTGCGGCTTCTTGGATTCTCCAATGCTGATGTAGGCAGAGATAAAGTCGAATGAAGGTCAACTTCAAAGTTTGACCAAAATATCAAAAAATTTCACAGGACACCAAAAGACAGTGAAAAATTACCTAATCAGTAATTAGGGCACTGTTCAACTCAAAATGACAAGAATAACTTTTATAGGAATTTTAAAAGTTATTTAATATTTGGATATTTAATAAATAATTAAATATATTTATTTAAAATACCCATAGGCCTAAGATATTGTGCTTTAGAATATAAAAAAATAGCTTGTGAATTATAGGTTTCCCAAATTGAAAAGAAAAAGGACGGAAAAAGCCTAAATTAAAGTTTTTCAAAAATTAATTAAAGAAAATTCTGGAAGAAGAACGAGGAAAGAAAAATCATGGAATAACTAGATGAATTTTTAGAACTTTTAATGACCTTAGACCAATCAAGTGATCAAAGAATTCCCAAAAAGCATTTTGGGTCAGATAAAGTTGCTTTATCAGGACAAGTGAGCCCCACATCTTGAGCGACATAAGCCCTTGACATCACATGGGCACGTAGCAAGATCATATTCTTCATGCATAGGACTTGTCCATTTGGAAGATGATTAAAATAAAGGGCCAAGATCTAGCCAACACTCTTACAAATATGCCAAGTTGGATGACCAAATAGCAAAATTAAATATGCAAATTGTTTTTACCTTTCTAGCCATTCTAAGAGGCCATTTTCAGCCAAACCTGAAGGGAAAGAGAGAAGGACGGTCGTGGGGTTCCAAGGAACAAAGGGAAGAGATTTTAAGGAACAATCCAAGGTAAGATGTGATCCATGCATGAAATCTCTCCTATTTCATGATCTCTAGCCTTTCTCCTTAATCCCATAGCTTTATTTTTGTGATTTATGTTGTGTATGGGCTATGTACGGTTTTGATTTTGACAAGGGAAAGTGAGAAAGAAAGGGATTTTAGATGAAAGAGTTGATAGAAAACAACTTTATGCATGATATGGAACACATTGGTAGTTGTTTTATGATGATGTGAGGCATGTATGAATTTTTGTCATACTGAACCCTAAGGGGGTCATGTTGAACTAATTGGGGCTGATGGCATATGATGAATTTTTTATTGAATAATGAATAAGAAATAGTTTGGAAACAAGATTATGCAAGTGTATAGAAATCAACGTTGAAAAATCCATGTTTGGCAATTTTCCATATTTTCGGCCAGACCTAGTTCATAGGTAAAGAATGTAATTTTGATTCTCTAAATGGATTTAGAAGGCAAATTATGTATGGTATAAGTGAGAAAATAATTTTGGAAGCATTAGAATAAGTTTTGATAAAGTTAGAGTCCAAAGACCCTAGGTAGTTCAAGAGAAGTTCTAAGTGGTTTTTAAGTATTTTAATGCATTCGTTGTGGTCTATTATTAATTCCCATACATTATATTATGCGTATGAGTCTAACATATAAAGGGGAGTCTTTAATGAGTAAGAACAAAGTCAACAAAGTTAAGAGAAAATCTAAGAAACAAAAGGTGGCGAAGTTCTAACTTCTACGTTGATATTATCATTAGTTATTACTTATTTATTGTTCTATTTTACGTGCCAATTATATGCTATGTGAACATGTGAAGTTGTTTTAATGACATTCCATGGCTATATGTGAAAATGTTTTAAAGTGCATTACAAGAATCTCATTCTCCCCATAAACATGCATATTAATGTATGTATTAGTAACTCTTGCTATTAAGATTCCAAGAATCTCATTCTCCCCATAAACACATAGCCTTATAGGTCAAAGCTCAACCAAAGTCAAGCAAGGAGATGAAAACTTTGTTAGAAATTGTGCTCTAGGGGCCAATCACTGTACCTCAGACATTATTTATTTTAATGTATTTCACTACCAGAAAAATGCCATTTAGTGACGAAAAATCCGTCGCTAAATGGCTATTTTCTGTCATTAAAGTGAGGGTCGCTAATATTTTCCGTCGCTAAATGTAAATTTTCTGATGGAAAATAGCCATTTAGCGATAGATTTTTCCGTCGCTAAATGATATTTTTCTGGTAGTGTTTTCTCCATTTAATTATCATAGCTTTTACATGTTTATTATGATAATTGCATCCATGGGAAAATTATGAAGATTGTTCTAAATATCCCTAGTCGGTTATCTATGTGGGAGCAAAGATAAAGTAAGACCATTATGACTTTGATAAGTATCGAGATATGAGTCAAAGTTATAGGAACTTGTAAGAGTACAACGTGTTGGACCAACCTGCTATGAGAAAGCTACATGGATTAAGTCATTAGCTTATCTCATATGTAATCACGTCACCACACCCTTTGACCTAAGATCATCATGGATTCCTGCATGAGAGTCACTAGTTTTGACTTAGTTAAAAGTCACCTTTGACCGAGTGATGATAAAGGCTATAATCGGGCGTAGGGGTCTTTTATGTGGAGGAATGTAAGTGATCAAAATGGAATTTATCCCTCTATTAGTTGAGAGATATCACTTGACCCCTCGATAAGTGAGTCTGAGAAATGTATGGTCATACTGTAACGGTAATGAGTTCTTATTTATTTGATCAGACTACTCAGTGATCGAGAAAGTAATGGTCAAGAATTGGAGAAATATCATGTGACAAAAGGGACGTGATGTAGTTGCTTGAAAGGTTATATCGTATTAACAATCCTCATGTGATTTGGGTAGTCGCAATGTTTTGCTAGAGGCCACTTGTGACTTGTGGGCTAGTGCCCCTTTTGGCCCATTGCCAACTTCATATGGACCTACAGGTTTGCACGCAAGAATAACCCAACATGATCTTTAAAATATAGGGTTGATTCGAATTTTATATATGTATATATATATATATTTCAAATGACAACAATATTATATGTTAGTTTCAATATTTAATTTACTTGATAAATTAAATAACTAACATTAATATTCAGATTTAGTTTTTACAGATAAATAAATTCATTGGCTTATTATTTGGATTAATTATATGGATATGATTTGATCAAATCAAATCAATTCAAATTAAAATTGCAAAATTCGAATTTCATGTTTTGAATTTCAAATTTTGAATTTCAAGATTAATGAAGATTAATCTTGAATACCTTTTGAATTTCGAATTTCAAAATTAATAAAGATTAATCTTGAATATCTTTTTTAAAAATCAAATTTTAAGATTAATAAATATTAATCTTGACTATCTTTTGAAATTCAAATTTCAAGATGAATAAAGATTAATCTTTAATATCTTTTTTGAAATTCGAATTTCAAGACTAATAAAGATTAATATTTGTTAGAACAGGATAAACCAAGAGGGGGTGAATTGGTTTTATATAAAAATTGCAGATTTAAAACACAAAGATAAGAACAAAGTCACCGAGAGTGAAGAAGGAAGATGAACACAAAGATTTATCCTGCTTCGGTCTCCTTGACCTACGTCCAATCCTCAGGGCACCCCCGAGATTTCCAAATCCACTATAAGAAATAGAACAGGCTTTGCAAGCCTTTACAACCTGGGATTCACTCCCCCGTTTTCTTTTCACTATAACAGAGTATAACACCCTCTGTTTTCTAACTCACTTTCAGCCCAATATACTCAAGATCCCGTTCTTGAGTTTCTCACAAG
>JANTPZ010025766.1:0-11802 GCA_025593235.1 Vachellia pachyceras
ATGAATTGTAACCGTAGGATTGATTCAATCCCAACCGTCCATTAAGGAGGTGGGAATAGTAAGGAGGTGGGAGTTTGCCTATAAATACCTCACCCCTCTTCATTTGTAAGGCATCCTTGAGTTCTTTCAAAATCAATACTACTCTCACATCCTCCAAGCTCTTTCTCTTACCCTCAAGCTTTCCCTTTTCTTCAACTTTGCCAAGCATCCTCTTTCATAGAAAATACGCTTACTTAACAATTTCTAGTGAAGATTGTCTAAACGTCGCACGGGTCGAAAGACTAGTTCCGTGACATTTCGCCATCTTCTTCTCTCTTCAGATAACTTCTTTATTTTCTATTCCACCTCTTCATCTGGCTCCTTCCACTCTTATTATCAATACTCTAGTGCAAAACCCTCATACTCTTGTTGTACCCATATTTTGTCAATTTCATTGGAACGAAATTTACGTTTGTGTTTCATCGTACTTTGCTTCCTCACTTGTCAGCACGAAGGTGGTATATCATTCAAAGATGCGTGGATGCATCTATTTTATGAATACCCAATTAAATACGAAGGCGAACGCCTCCCGCCGCCAGTGGTCGCTGATTTAAACGGGGACGGAAAGAAGGAAGTTCTTGTGGCTACGTATGACGCAAAAATTCAGGTAAGTTGAGACTTGCTTTCTCATTCCTCGGCCTTTGTCATTTTTCTTGTTTTTCTACTTTGATTGTCAGTATTCTGTTATCTTCTACGTTTGGACACATAATTGAAGATTTTTCTCTATAATTTTGTTACAAGTGGTACGGCCAACATCTGGGTTTTAACAATTATAATGGTTGTCTCAGGTTTTGGAGCCCCATGGTAGGCGTTTGGATGAAGGATTCAGTGAGGCACGACTACTGGCTGAGGTTTCTTTACTGCCTGACAAAATTCGGGTTATGTCTGGGAGACGCCCAGTTGCTATGGCTACTGGCTATATTGATCGTTATAAAGTTGGGCAACCACACAAACAAGTTCTGGTTGTGGTAACGTCTGGTTGGTCTGTTATGTGTTTTGATTCCAACCTCCAAAAGCTGTGGGAGAATAATTTACAGGTTAGCTCATCATATCTAGAATTACCATCTCCAAGGACAGTTTTATTCCAGTCTGTTTCAAATTACCCATTTATAAGCCCGCTAGTTCTTTTACTGGTTGTTGGCAGGAGGACTTTCCCCATAATGCTCACCATAGGGAAGTTGCAATCTATATTAGCAATTATACTTTAAAACATGGAGATACAGGATTGATCATTGTTGGTGGGAGGATGGAAATGCAACCTCACGTATGAGTCATTTTCTTTGTACTGGTTTTTAGTTACTTGTTTTTTATTTGTTTAAAATGTGGCCCTTTTCTTCTTTTTAATTGCGTAATCTATACTATGTTTAGTGGATAATGTCGTGTCATCCTCTTTCCAAACTAAATATTTAGTTATGAAGACCGTCTTTTCCTTTTACATTCTGTTAGACATGAAATATTCATAGAAATTCAGGTTGATGAAGTGTGATGTATATGTAGTTTTCCTGCTGCTTGTTGAATTGCACAATTTTCTAAGATCAGGATGCTTAGAGTTTGAGCAATAATGATATTATATTTCTGCATATCCAATTATGTATTTAGTACTGTTGGTGTTATCTCCCGATATGAACTTTTTGGTATGGTGATTTTTGTGACATTGTACTAATGTTGTGTTTGCTAGTGAATCTAATGGTTTAAATGTAGGTTTGTTTCACCGCGTCATCAAGTAACTTTTTCCCACTTTCAGATTTTTGTGGATCCATTTGAAGAAATGGCAATGGGAGCCAGATATGCTGAGCAGCATCGGAGAAGTGCTACTGAAAAGGAGGTATAGGCATCCTGTTGCTTGTGGATGCTTATTCTATTATGCCGTGAGCTACTTAAGAACTAAATTTTCCCGCAATCCTAAGCAAGAAGTCTTCAAAGCCAAATTTTATTATCAGGTTCTGGCCACTTGTGTAGGAAACAGTTGTGAACAAGAAAAGTACAAATTACATGGGATAAGGAAGCAAGATCTTTATGCTTGAGTTTTATTAAAATAGAAAAGGGAAATTTCTAGGGTCATGAACCTTCAGCAGAATCTAATTGTTTTGATGAATTTCAGTAATCACTTGTCTATCATTGAATTTTCCGCCTTTTTTTTTCAATCAAGTTGTGTTTTTGAATTTTTGGGTATTTTTTGTTGTAATTTCTTGCTCTTTTTTTTATTCGTTCTTTCTTTCTTTTTCAATAAATTGTTTCTTCTATTCAAGGAATGTGTCAGGTCGCTTCTACTTCATTTTTCTATGTATAGCTTCAAAACTTGGATTATTTATTGTGTTTATTGTCTTTGCAGGCTTCTGAAAACTCTGGAAATGTGGATTTGCGGCATTTTGCGTTCTATGCATTTGCTGGACGATCTGGAGCTGAAAGATGGACCAGAAAAAATTAGGTCCACCCAACCCCCCCCAAAAAAAAACCATGCATTCTGCATCCTATGCGTTTGCATTATAAGGCATTTAAGTCTGAAGCTGGTAGCTTGTCTTAATTATATACATTGTGGCCAGCTTTTTTCTACTGATAACTTGAGTATCTAGTCTGGTATTATTGTTTTTCTTACAGTCAAAACGGTACTGAATTGATCAGCCAACATTATTTGCCCCCATAACGCCTAATGGAGTGATTGACTCAAATTTATTATGACCTGCAAACATTTTTTATGCAGTTATTTTTGTTTCTCTCCCCCCTCCCTCTTAAAGGCAGCCTACAGAAATATTTAGATATTTAATAATTGTTTTTTGCAGCTTAATATCCTAATGTTATCATGAAGTATGTTGGGCATATCTTGAATAATGCTGACTGGAGTTGATTTTAATTTGACGCTTATTTGCTTAGCTAATAGTATTAATAATTGGCAGTGTTATCCATATTCCAACTAACACTGTCTTTTGCTGTTTAGAACATTGAAGCAATAGCTTCAGATGAATCACGGCTACTTCCACAGCACAACTTCAAGCTTGATGTTCATGCTCTGAATAGTCGTCATCCTGGAGAGGTATGTGCACTCCTAGCTGCTCATTCAAATCTTAATATGTGTGTGAAGAGTGCTGCAGTGTTTCAAATATCCTGGGCAGTGGAAACGTTGTCATATGTTCGTTTAAACTCACCATTATCTACCCCTAACCGTTGTGTGTGTGAAACACAAGACTCCAGGTGGTTGTGGTTCAGTTTTTGAGTAAATTATACAGACTTCTCCTGAGTTTTGTTTAAATTACATGAGCCTGCAGTAAAACAAAAGGTTATTTTTCATTTCAGTCCAATTTTAATTTGTTTTTGGTCAAAATATCCTCCAAAAAATTGAAACTCGACTAAAGTGTCGGGCAGCATTTTTTTCTCTCAGGAGACTTGTGCATATTTCAATCACCGAGAGGATTTTTTTGTCATTTGACGAAAAACTCAAGGTTTGTGTAATATACTCTAAAGTCACCCCCAACCCAATATTCGAACTTGATGTTAATGCAAATTCAGTAGTGTTCCCATTGTTTTATCTTTAATAATCATTAAGTGCATCTCCCTAAGAGATAGCTTGCTGTGACATTTGAAATTTTAGTTTGAATGTAGAGAGTTCAGAGAATCAATCCTTGGAGTCATGCCACATCACTGGGTACGATATGCTTTTCAACTTTGATCGCCCTTGTGTACAAAATTTCGAAGTCAAATTTCCAAATAGAATTTACATTGCATTTATACTTCAGGATAGGAGAGAGGACACTTTGTTGAAGCTGGCACACTTCAAGCGTCACAAGAGAAAAGCGTTGAAGAGAATAGCTGGAAAGACTATTAATTACCCTTTCCACAAGCCTGAGGAAAACCATCCTCCAGGGAAGGACTCGTCAAAAAAAATTTCAAACATAATTGGGAAAGCTGTAAATTATGCTGGTTCTGCAAAACCGAAGAAGGTGAAACACACAAACCGTGTCATGCCATCTGATATTTTCTTAGAGATCCATGTTAATTTTGGATCGTTTGGTATGCAGAATGGCATGGAATGAAAATAGTGATATTTGGGAAGTAAAATGGTTATATGACACTGGATAAAAAAAGATAGTTTATTAAATATTTTGGCATGAGAATAGAGAAAAAAACACGAGGGCACATATATTTACAATACCTTGAATTGATCCTTCTATTTGAGATTACTTTATGCATTTGCTCTTTAGGATTTGGTAGAGCAAGTTTGCTACCGAATAAAATGTTGGCAGTATGAGAAATATTAGGGCACCCCCAGTTAGAGTGCCGTTTTATTTTTCTGTCTTAACGCGTCTGCTCTTTGGATGCAGCATCTAACTTATGTACCAACCATAACAAACTACACTCAGGTTTGGTGGGTCCCTAACGTTGTGGTGGCTCATCAAAAAGAGGGGATTGAAGCTCTTCATCTGGCATCTGGTCGAACTATATGCAAGGTGATGCACTAATCAATATGGACTTAACAATTGTATTACCTTTGCATATCTTTTTTTTTCTTTTTGGCCAAAAAAAATTGCCATGCGTATCTTTGATTTAGATAAAAACGTATCGAAACAACATATGATTTTGGGAGTGTGGAAGGTTTTGTCGTAGCTGAGAATTCCTTTTCCTACTCTCCAAAATCTTTACTTGTCTGTAATATTTGAGCATGGCTGGTTCACATTGTTTTGGCTAAATTTCATTTAACTGTGATTATTTGACATCTGCAACTTGTTTAACGATGAATTTGTTTATCCCAGCTTCACCTTCAGGAAGGTGGTCTTCATGCTGACATTAATGGTGATGGAGTTCTGGATCATGTGCAGGTGCCGTCCTCCCCCACCCCCCAAAAAAAACTGGCTCTCTTTTCTTATTCATAGTTTTTTGTTTAAAATCAAACATTATAGAATATGGAGATTCTTCCATTATTCCATTCAATGTTTAGATCACGAGTTTTCTTTCAGGCTGTTGGAGGCAATGGTGCTGACCAGACTGTAGTCAGTGGGTCAATGGAAGTGCTACGTCCTTGCTGGGCCGTTGCAACATCTGGTGTACCAGTTCGGGAACAACTCTTTAATGTATCGGTTTGTCATTTTACCCATTTTAACTTGTTCCAACACGGAGAATTTTCTAGAAGCTTTGGTCGAGCTTCAGATGTATCCTCTTTAGAGGTAGCAACACCTATGCTTATTCCAAGAAGTGATGGTCACAAGCATAGGAAAGGAAGCCATGGTGATGTTATCTTCTTGACTAATCGAGGAGAGGTGTGTTATTGTCCACTTCCCTAGTGCGTCTTTACTGATGCTTGAATAGGATCCAGTGGAACAATAATCATAATGATGCTGTGTTCCTTGCAGATTACATCGTACTCTCCTGGCTTGCATGGCCATGACGCTATTTGGCAATGGCAGCTCTCGACTGGTGTTACTTGGTCAAATCTGCCTGCCCCATCAGGGATGATGGAAGGTGGTCTGGTGGTTCCTACCTTGAAGCCTCTCTCCTTGAGAGTGCATGACAGTCAAGAAGTTATCCTTGCAGCTGGAGAACAGGAAGCTGTGCTTATATCTCCCGGAGGTAGTCTGTTGGCAACAATTGAACTTCCTGGTTCACCAACACATGCCCTGATCTGTGAAGACTACTCAAACGACGGGCTCACTGATATTATTCTTGTAACCTCTAGTGGGGTGTATGGTTTTGTCCAGACCAGGCATCCTGGAGCCCTCTTCTTCAGCACTCTGGTTGGTTGCCTCATAGTTGTGATGGGAGTTATATTTGTGACCCAGCATTTGAATTCCGCAAAGGGGAAACCTCGTTCCTAGGTGAAAAATTGAGGTTGAAATTTTTACCCTCGCGGGAATAAAAAATGGAGCTATCAAAGAACGCTGGGAAAACTGTGGATGAAATGTGGTATTAGCGGAGAATCAAGAATTTCCAGTGCGCATATTTGACTGAGATTTCACGCATGTATCACAAATGTTTCACTGTTGACTGTGAGATTTCCATGGATTGCCTTGCATGTATGAAATTTTGGGGTCATATTATTATAAGAAAATACGTTACCCTCGGTGACCGAGCGCATAACTGACAAATTTCAAGACGGCGAGGGAATGGCTATGACTAATCTCGATTTATAGTTTGGGATTTGAATGTGGACACCGTTGCGCATTCTAAAACTTGTGGTTTGGTTTTGTTAGGCTTTCCTGAGATCCTGAAGCAAGTGATGATGAGAGGGTTAGATTTAAGTGGAAAGTGGGTAGAAGTCCGTGGTTGAAAATTTTAAAAATTTTACTTTATTAGTAAGAATATTCGACTTAAGAGTATCATGCTTTTCAGAAAATCTACTAGTTCTTTTTACCAATGAAATTTTCAATATTACCTTTTCAGTTTTCCCTAACATCAAGAGTCACTTGTTCGTTTTCTACAAACAAAAGGATGCATCTTGAAATCTAGTCTCATTCCGGGCCCAAAAGAAGTCTCGTCGTGTTCAGACAGACAGACTAAATGAATGTGCCGCATTAAATCACATGTGGAGGAACTTTACTCGTTTAGGCGATATCATGTGCATTTTCAGGGGATTTTTTTAATAATTTCTAATTAAACAATGTGGCTGGGCAAGCGAGCGGTGCTACACAGGCAAATAAGAAGTCGAAATAAAACCCTTCTTCTTAGAGAGAGCTTTGGAGAATAGGTTTTATTGATTCCGAAAGAAAACATAGATTTTGAAAAGTAATTGTATTTAAGAGGTTATTAGCTTTGAAGGAGTTCGAAGAAAAAATAAGTGGAAAAAAGAAAAGAGAAAAAAGAAAGAAAGAAGAGGAATGATAAAATTCATTAGGAGAGAAGAGTATGATTTGACAAAAAATAGATTTTGTAAAAATTATGATTATTTGAACAAAACCTAGATTAGGTTCTACCGAGAAGTCAAACAAGCCTTAAATCAACGTTAGCTTGCTAGGAAAACTACCGCAATCACTTAAAAAAACACTTCGACATAAGTAAAGATAAAACTTATCACACATACTTAACTGAAAATTCGTAAAATCACTTAAAATATGAGATGCTAAAAGTAGAATGGAAAGTAAACCAGGACGGCACGAGATGAACGTGGCATAATCTCTGCAGTCTGACTGGGGATTGTTACTCTTGTTTCCAAAGATCGAGCATTGTTTTAATTCTCTGTTGAATATGATTAAAGCCGTAAAGTTGGCCGGGTTTAGGGCAGAAAACTTGCTTTGCCTTTGGTTTCCTTTTCTTTCCTTCTTTAAAAAAAGAGAGTCACTTGGCTCGATTACATGAAAATAGAAAAAGATTGGCCACAAAAGTCCGCGGAGCAGAGGAAGACATAAAACGTGAAGGTCTTTATCAAGTTGACTCGTGGGAGTTGAATCGCACGTCCCCACGAGGCTGACTAGTATATTACGCTAATCAGTCCTTCCGAAAGGGGTTTGTCTGCAACTAAATGCTCCATCCTCCAGAGCCCAGCATGGCAGAGAGCGATTTGGACCTGACAATGCTATGGCGGCATCCTCACAATGATCAGAAACCCCCCAACGATGCCTATGCCCCACACTTGTCCTCTTCCCTTTTCCAATTCCAGTTCACACATCAACAGTCGCCAAACTGGACCTTGCATCTCTCCAATTCCTTGGCCATAACTTCTATCCAGTCCAGTACGTCGTGAATCGTCATGGATCTCTGGGGGTAGAAAAAAAAAGGGTAAAGAGAAGAACCAGAAGGCAATGAACGAAACAATCATGCAATCGTACAAGTTGGGTCAGTGATGCGTGCACGTCTTAACACCTCATACGCAAACCTTGTTACTCTCTCTTCGTCTCTTCCTTCAATAGTTGTCCTCATCAGTCCCACAGCCTCAACACACGTATAGTTGAAATGTCGAAGGGCCATCCATCGATCTCTAACCGGCAAAGCAAAGGGCCTCCGCGGGACCACTGCCATTATTCAACCACATCGCTGCTAATACGCCACCACTATTTTGGTTCGTTCATCAATTCGAAATCCCTAACCCTAATCTTCATTATCCTCCTCGCTTCCTTTCTGTTCTATCAATTGAAGGTATGCGCACTGCCTCAGCTTGAACAGTTCATCGACGATGACGACGTTGTGTGACAGAGGGATTGATTGGAGGAGAATTTTTATTTTTAGAAAACAACCAAGGGTGACTTTGGTAAGACGGTTTGGGAAATAGTTGAATAAGATTGGAGTTGCAACAAAAGATAATTAATCAGAGGGGTACGCTAAGGAGCATGGCGAGTGCAGGAGCACTGAAATAACTAATTCGAATTAATTTTGGTTGCTTTATCAGTAGAAAGCTGTACAATTCCAGAATTATTTTCCACTTTCTTGGAAGAATCCAAGAGAGGTGAATTTTTTTTTTAAGAGTCAAGAACATGGAAATGGCCGGTCAGCATCATCCGCGTCTCTGGTAGAGTACTCCCAATAATTTCACCGTCCCCAAAACTGAAAATCCTCAACTCCATTCTTATTTATTACTTCAGCTTCCTCAGGATGTAAGGTGAATGCCTTTCTTTTTATTCTTCGGAGTTAATATAGAATATTGCCACATCTATACACAAAGTTCAGGCTTTATATATCTTTCTTTCTCGGCATCGATTTGTAACATGGAATATTAAGGGAAGCATGCATTTTCTTGTTTGGGGGAACAACCAAAACGAATAAAGTATATTTATAGTTTTAGGGATTATGATTTCTTTAGAAGATCGATAATACATCTTTGCTTTAAACTAAGAGCGAACAACGGAGTTTTATTGGAGCGACATGAGACTGCAGGCATTGATTACAGCCAGGATCGAAGCGGGACCATGAAGTTGCAGAAACTAAAACATTTGAGGGTTTACAGTACAGTTGCGACTCAGATGTCGGGAGCTAATCACAAAAGAGTTTCTCCTTTCCGTGACTTCATTTTTTATAATTCTCATAAAGCAACATTCACACGTCATGCCTGGGTAACTTTAGAAAAGTAAGCTTACACTATCTGAAAAAACTCATTTAACATGTGTACCTCGTAAATTATAAATTATAATTAGTTTTTAATCGTTAAGACGTGAGATATATATATATATATATATATGTATATATGTGTGTGTGATAACTAAGATTTACGTACAGCTAGAGCTGCATGCAACCAATAATACGAGGGTAATCAAGCAACTAACCACCTTCCTTTGTTTGTTGCTTTTGGAAGCTTTATCAAGCTATTAACTAAACAGGATCCGTTAGATCACATGTCAGGTAGCATAAAGCGAGCGCCAAACAGATATATATATATATATATCTGTGAGAGTGTCTCGGGATTAGAACTTGAAGAGCATCCATATTAGAGACAATGGGAAATGTCATTCCGCTGCCATTTCATTTCGAATCTGTATATTTAGATACGATTTTTTTTTTTGGCTGCCTGTCTCACCCAACTATATTTAAGTTCTCCTCGCACGCTATCCTCCCAAGTCCGTATTGTAATAGACGTCAGAGCATTCCGCAGAGCCATTTACTTTGAAAGAACACCCTTGCATCATAATCTGTGAGGATTCTTCTGTTCCTCCAAGACGACATTCAATATACCAATTCAACGCAAGGGACAAGCAATCTGTTGCCTAAAACGAGCATCTATACCCATATTTAACAAGAATGACGACAAAGTGAAAAATAATATGCATTTTAACGTGATTACTAAGGATAATATTGAAAACCATGTGGATTTTATGATAAATTTAATATGTTGACTAATTTTATTAGCACATGTGAATTAGTTACGAGTGTCTACAATGAGAACCGAACCAAAGATGGTACTCAGGTACACTTCATAGCAACTCTGGTCAGCCGATTCCCATGGCGTCCCCTTATCATATTCATATGGGTGAATGAATACATAACATATATAAACCTACGTACGAATCTTGAATTATATTCACACACACGCACGCACTGAATTTTCAAACCTCGTATCATTAGAGGGAGATGTGCCATCAGAGTCGCCATTAATTCGACATGACTCAGAGTCAGACAGTATAAAAGAGAAATGAAACCATAACGTACAGTGCAATGCAGTCATCCATAGTAGTTAGTTAGTTATATACACAAATGGCAAATTAAAGAACAATGGGTCAAATAATCTATTGTAAGCCTCGTCATTAACTGCCAATATTCTGAGATGACATTAAGGAAACGGATTACTTCCTCGCCACACACCAAGGTAGGAAAATTAGTAAAAGCCTAAAAAAACAAGAGAGTTAGCTATGGGTTCCAAAACCATCTTGGTGCGTTTTTCCAAACATGCGGATGTTACATTTCCATTTCTTCCGTGCTTATTTAAAATACTCTATTTTCATGTTTATAACAAACAAGATAGAACTTCATGGAGAAGTAAAGACATAAAAGATCCAATGCAAGGCTCTCCACTTCTACCAAGACAAGGTAACTTGCCTTCTCGTGTCAGCCTTGGAAGCATTTTCTTTTTTCTTTTCTTGCTTCTATATCAAGTTCGGTGTTAGTATCTAGACAAGAACAAGTCAAGTTGATGGATTCTTACAAAGATTAAGTGAAGCCCCATATTCCCAACATTAAGGTTACAATACTGTCTACATTTCATATGGGTGGAACGCCAATTCCTTTTGACAAATAAAAGGTACTGAAATAAATAGCAGACATGCCTGTTCCCCACCCCCTCAACCCAACCCCCAAAATGATAAAAGATTGAAGGAGAGAATCTGTGGTGCTCCTCCTTAGACAACATTCGGAAGATATACCACGGTTCTGACCCATGAAAATGCATGGTACTTCTTTTTTTAATACATTATCCCTGATTTAATTGCATACTTCATTGGAAAAGAAAAGGCCCCACATAACCCAAATCACAAATCACGTTATCACTAGCTTGTAGAGACGCAAAATTTAAGTAATTGACAACATTAGGCAATAGAGTTGTTGAGTTTGGATGTACACATATTTGTACGTACTCCAAAATGTAAAGGTACGACGACAAATCTGTGTCTGCTACTGTGTCTTAGCAGTGATAACATCATCAATGAAGATTACGTATCTAGAGAGAGAGAGAGAGAGAGAGGACGTTGCATGGGTGCTCTAATTTCTGACATTCATCCACTTTTTTGTTTTACTTCTCTTAGTTTTTGACCCCAAATAATAATCACAGAACAATCCAGGCATTATGCCTGAGATATACAACACATAATATACGTATATATCCCTTCTTGTGTATTGATTAAATATGGGGATTACATTCCTCCTGTTGAGAATCAAAGTAAGCATTACATTTAGTAAATTAAAATATTTAATAATATTATAGCATCAGATTTGAAGATATTAATTGGAAAGAGAGATCCATCAGTCATATATAGTGTGGTGTACATGTGATTAATTAGTCCAAACTGTGGATGGAATTGAATTTCGAACCGGCAAAGCATACGGGTAAACAGGGAAAAAGGCATCTTCGAAGTTCAAAACCAACCAGAAAGCTAATTAAGCATGATTAAGGGTTCGTTTGACATTAAGGTTTTGAAACCTAGGTTTTCTCTTTCATACTCTCTTTTTACTACTCTTTCTTACTTTCCTCTTTCTTACTTTTTCTCTCTTTCTCTTTCTTACTTTCCTCTTTCATATCCACTTTTTCTTACTTTTTTACCTTGAAATCTGTAAAAGCTATAACTTCCCAAACATAAATCACATTTCAAAACCTAGGTTTTACCTCGGAATCTGTGAAACCTAGATTTCAAACCTAGCATC
>JANTPZ010025767.1:0-15000 GCA_025593235.1 Vachellia pachyceras
AAGAGGCATAAGGTATGAGAGGCATGCTAAAGTCCTCCACCACCATCGTGGTTTTTTTGTCATGGCTGGATAACGGAAGCCAGATGGGACGTCCTTTGATGCTCGAGGAACTGTACAAAACCTTTTTTGCCTAGATGGCAGCGGGATTCTTGGATATAGAAGACCAAGACTTTGATCCCCAGTTATATGTAAGCTTGATGCAGCAGAAATGTTTGAGGATGGCACTCCTATGAGGGGAATTGAAAACAGAATAAAAAATATCAATTACGGTTATTATAAAGATTGGGTAGAGTAGACAGGTGCCTGACTTAGAACATCATCAATTGCATATTTAGACCCACATTCAAATGGCATTTGATGCTATAACTCTGAAAGATAACCCCCCCACCCCACCCCCAACACAAGAAAAAAAAACATCACACGAAGAAATCCATTACCATTATGTAAAATAAACTAGAATGAAATATTCTCACTAAATAGCAAGCTAAGAACAAAGACTGTAGATTTTTCAGTTCAATAGTTCGTATCATATTAAATATAAAGACTTAAAGTTAACAAACAAATTAAAAAGCTATATACCTTTTGGCAAGCAGGACTTATGTCCTAGATTAGGCCCCGAGAAACACTGAATGCTTGAGGCAGCAGCCATAGCAGGCATTTGGGAACTGCAAGAGAACACAGGCCTAAAGGGTAGCATGGGCCTATAGGCCCTCGATGAACATTGGGTCATAGGGACACCATTTCGTATCATGGCCAAACACCTGATTGAAAAACATCATCATAAGAACAAGCATTCATTAATAAACATGTTGTTATCATATGATGGATTTTAGTAATCGCATTGGTTTCCTTAAAAACAGATAAAGAATGTCCATTTATCCGATATTTCATTATCTTCAAAGTCCTCAGATTTTGAATTTACTAATTCTAATTCTAATATATACTAGTAAACCTACACTTATTACCTTTTCGCCTAAAAGAAAACCTACACTTAATACCTGGACCAAAAAGAAACACGTAACACAAAGAAACAACAAACAGAGCTAAATCAAGACACATACAAAGGGAAATACTAGAAGAACTCAGATTTGTCCATCAGAACAGCGAAAGGGGAAACGTAGAAAAAGGGTGAACACGAACAAGGAACACAACATAGAAGCAGGAATCCATAAAAGTACAACGAATCAGGAAGGCAGTAACCAAAAGAGGCACAATGACAAAAGCAGGAAGCTAAACCGGGAACATGAATAAGCAAGACCCCATGAAAAAAGAATACATAGAAGCTCCAGGATCCAGGAACCAACCAAAGCACGACAGTCAAGAATTGTAGATTGAGATCAGTCAAGCATGTTTTTACTTAGGAGTAAGGACCCGGTAAAAAATTTTGGCAAAAAATAGCACCTAGGTCGAATCCCGCTATGTTTCGAGAATGCCGCAACGAATTAATCATCAAAAACGCAAAAAGCCCCCAGTCAACTCAGCAGACCGGAATGAAAGGAAACCAACCTCCATTTATAATAGAGATTTGCAAGGAGAAGAGTACCTTACCTCGTGGGAGAGGAGGGCAGCGATGGTTAACAGCGATGGCTGTAGTTCGACAATGGTGGCAGCTGTGGAAAAGAACGGTGTGCGGAAAAGCGGAATAGAGGTCTTAGGAAAAGGGGGCGGCCTTCTGAAATCTGCACCACATTTCATAAGCCATGGTGGCTTTCCTAGTCTTCTTCCTGTCTCTCTATTATCTTTTCAACGTAAAAATAATCGGAATCAAATGATAAAAAATTAATTGATAAATAAATATAAAATTAATTGATAAATAAATATATGAAGATTATAAATTATCTTAGTTCTCATAAATAAGAACAACTTGATCCCTCCCAAGAATTCTCTTATAAAGAAGATTAGGGAGAGTATTAATATTTAATTCATAAAAAAGAATGTGAAACTATTTAACGGAAGTATGAGTGATACAAAATTCAATTCCAAGCTGATTGAGGGAAAACAACAGAAGTGGATTATCCAAGAGCAGTCGCACATGACCAATCGTATTAGATACTTTGACCTTGTTTGGAAGTACAATGGAGAAAACTTTCAAAACTTAGATTTTAAAGAATATATTTTGAAAAAATAATTTTTACTGATTCCAAAGTAAGACATATGTTTTGAAAAAGTGATTATGTTTGGGAAGTTATTGGGCCCATTTGGGAACACGGTAGAGAAATACTTTCACGTAAGTTGAGGTAAATATGTGAAGGAGATTATCTCGTTTTGTTGAAAAATACTGTTGAACGGACTTTTGGCAAGTCCAAAAGCGTTGCCAAACAAAATGTGAAAATAACTTTCACGCTTTACGAGATACAAAAAAAGTGAGCAGGAAAGCGGAAAAAAGAAAAAAGAGGAAAGAGAAAATTTATTAGAAAGTGATTTGACAATAAAATAGTTTTTTTAAAACTTAAATTTTATTTTTAAAATAACTTTTCTGAAAAATGTGAGTCTCTGAATAAAATATAAATTTCTAATCAGAAAACCAGACGAGCTCTTAAACTTCATTTACCCAAAAAAAAAACAAATTTACTGAGTCTTTTGGAAGCCAAGGATCGACCTACTTTGCAACGGTGGGACGTTGGAAACTGCTTATGTAAATATATGAGATAAATTTTGATGTTAATACGATGAATAAAGCCAGCATCAATCTCCCAACTCCATCACTATTAATTCTCCTTTAATTTAAAAGTTATTAAACCACATTTAATAAAAACGTTACCGCTATCTATTGCAACTAAGAACCCGTTTGGCCCATGTTACAAAAATTAGGCTTTACTTCAAAATCTAAAGTTTATTCAAATACTCACATTTTTTAGAAAAGTTATTTTAAAAATAAAAACTCAATTAAAAATATAGGTTTTGAAAAAACTATTTTTTTGTTAAATTACACTCTCTCTTCTAATAAATTTTCTCTTCCCACTTTTCTCTTCCCTTTTTCTTTCTTACTTACCTTTTACCTCAGAATTCGTAAAAGTTATTTTCACCGTAACTTTTCAAACATGATAACATTTTCAAAACATAGATTTTACATTAAAATTCGTAAAAGTTATTCTCTTAAGATCTATTCTCTAAAACTTAACTTTTCCCTCGAACTCTGTAAAAGTTATTCTCCATTATACTTTCAAACTAGCTCTAAATAAGCGCGTCAAATTAAATTAACCACCCCAAGGAACTGAGGACTGCATTTTAGTCCAAGGATCTGGAAATCTATGGGGCAAAAATCATGACGCTGACAGGCTTTACCGAGTCAATGGACCCGTTTGGAAACGTGATAGAGACGTACTTTTACGCAAATCGAGATAAATATGTGGAGGGGATTATCTCGTTTTGCGGAAAAACACTGTTAAACGTGCTTTTAGGGAGTAGATAAGTTTTACTAAACAAGCACATTATATCATGCAACTCAATTTCTGATACTTTACAAAGTTATCCCCTTCAAATATGATCCATCCTGTCATGCATAACAAAATTACCTAATACAATCACTAGCTACACCGCACTCAATCAAGGACATGACTAACGTGTCCCTCCAAACCTTTGGGAAAAATTAAATCTAATACATAAACTAATTACACTAACGACCTCTCCTCCGCTCTATATGATCACCCAATCTTCCATCAGCGTCGTTCTTAAACCTGAAATGGCAATTATTCGAATAAGTCTTGATGCACTTGCGGCTGTCAAATTTCTCAGCAAACCAAAGCTTTACCTGGGAGAGTTGGAAGGAGACCGAGACCTTGAGCGTGGGCGAGACTGAGACCTAGACCTCGGGCGAGAATGAGACCTAGAATAGTATCTTCTTGAACTCCTGCTTCTACTAGGACTTCTACTACGCCTGTATCTTCTGCAGTTAATCATAATTGCAGGAAGACTGTTAAACGAAATAACCATATCAGCTATGCCAATTAATTGTGGAAAGTGCAGGAAGACTTTCCAATGAAATAACCATATCAGCTATGCCAATTAATTGTCAACATCTCGAGACATCTACAGCTCCTTATCCCTAATGTAAGCAACTAGCAAAACTACCATCAACCTCAAATCAAGTCAGAAATATTCTTTTGATCATATTTATATCTCGTCATTAATTTTTTATATGAATGTATAATTTTATCCTTTATTATCCTATTGACTTTATTATCATGTGGTATAATATATTAAATAGGGATAAAGTGGGAAGTTGTTGAATTCTAAGACATGGCTCATGAAATTTAAAGTTTTTTTATTTGTGTGAATCATGTTAAAAGTAACTTAAAGATAGGGCCAGTGGAGCACCAATTTAGACTTGGCGTTCATTCAAGTACACAAGCACATTGAAATAACTACCTTGGGGGGGAGTTGCTGTAGCTCCTACTGCGGCTACGCCGTCTATACTGACCAAGCCGGCTCGTTTCAGCAAGTTTTTCCAGCCTCTGCCGCTCTTGTTCCCTCTTCTTAGCTAGGTCTGCAGCAGTATCTTTTTTAACTGCAGAAGCAATAATTTAGACAATTATATAAGTACCAAGAATTCATGTTAAGAGATTCCACAAAAATATTGAATGCAAAAAGGGCCACACATAAAGGCAGTGGAAGGCATTGAAGAATTAATGTAATCACTAAAATCCATAATTTAAACATTGCTTGTTTAGTTGCCTGTTCATAATCCTTTTAAGTCTCTCTTGAGGAGTTTCTTTCTTCTCCCCTTGTTGCTGCTTCACAGGTCCTCCGGATGCACTAGCCTTACTTAGCTAATGCTGAGGATGTGCTGTGGAGAAAGGGCAACTAATTTTAGAACCAACAATCAAGGGCCTTAACATTTCCAATACACATTGGAGTAAATAAATTAAAGTGAAGATCGACTGATATTCTTATCCTGAATATTTTTGCATACTTGACAGATGGCTTCAACACTTTGGTGCCCATATCCTTTTCAATAGATACACCAGAAGCAGGATCTACATGCAAAGCCTCAAGTATGCGACCAGATGATGGCCTGCAAGATCGTATGGGAGTCAGATAAATCCATAGCATTCTTTCCATGCAACTCGAGAAGTTATGCAAAATTTTGTGCAAAAATCAGCCTCACAAGGGAAGCTTCTTCCCTCCTCCTCCCTGTAGTTACCCTGACCATCCTAGTCCTGATCTATTCTAAACCAAAAAAAAGTTGCCTCAGGCAACAATGTGGGTGACATGCGGCAGCAGAGAAAAGACTGTCCAATACTCCAATCTATCTTGGCAAGAATTAAAGGTCCAGTGCTCCGACCGGTTTAACTTATCAGCTAGAGATGGAGATGATGGTGGAGAAAATCTCTCAAGCTTGGGTTCATCTGCTTCTCCAGAGCCCCCAAATTCAGTGATATATTCTATTTTAGGAGTCCGTGGTTTGCTTTGGAAGATATCGTCTGGATTCCCACCACGAGAATAACACCTGTATGATGGAGAGTGGGACCGTGATCTGGATCTTGACCTTTAAAAGGAAGAAATACCAAATATTATTTACTTAATAGAAAAAGATATCAAATGCATTCAAAACCTTCAATGGAGACAGCAAGAGTATGGATATACCTTCTAGAACGAGAATAAGCTTCATAAGTAGGACTTCGTCTTGGTTCCCTACAGGCATTCAGGTGCATCATTAGCACTTATTTTTTTTTCAAAAAAACATAGTCGGTCATCCCATTTTTAGTAGGAAGCAGCATGTCATTCTTATTCACTCAACAGTCAACCTAACATATAATCTCAGCAGTTTCTACCGGTAGGGATCATGATGCAGCACACGAGTTCCAGATATCCAAGCAGCTTCTCTCTCTCTTTCCCTTTCAATCTGAGAAGCTTTCCTCCTTTCCTTACGACTCAGTTTCCTCTACAAATTTGGTAAAATATTTTCCAAAACATGTGATTTATAATGATCATGAAATATAAACAAAAATGCTGCTTGATCTCTCAACTTACAATTGCAGGATCGCCTTTGATCACCTCTTTTTGCCTTTTTTCTTCCTCCTTAGCTTTCTTATCCATGTAAACAAGCCACCCATACCTCTTAACTCCATAGTCTTTTGCTATCATTTCCATTCCTTCGTCATTGCTATCATCACTATTAAAGTCCTCCTCATCTTCCTCATCTTCATCTTCAACATCATCATCATCATCTGAAATCTGGGATTCTTCCTTTCCATTCCCATCATAAGAAAATCCCACCTGTGAGTAAGAACCTTTGCTTGCAGGAGGCTGTGACAAGTGAGACCTACAAGTGTGCAATCCAAGGAACATCAGATGATTCTCCGAGAGATGACAAGATAAAATGTTCATAAGAAATTGAAGAACATAGCTGTCAGCATATACTAAAAGAGTAAATATTGGCTACACCAACAAAAGAAATCCCATCTAACCTATCTGATGCAAATGGAGCTGCTGCTTTAGCCTCCATCTCTTGATTTACAAGTTGCAGAGCCTCCCCATCGGTAACTGCTAATGTAAAAGCTTTGTTTTCTAAATCAACTTCAAATTATATTGTGGCTGTAGGCATATTGCCTATGAAACTAGAGAAACTACTGTCTTGCATTGCTTTATCATTAATTCACAATGTTTGAGTATTATGAAAAAGGATGGGATAATGGAAGAGATATAAGAATAGTCAAAGCTTTTCAGAATCAAACACGTTGTCAAAAAATAAAAAAGTACCGACATCCTCTATGCCGATGCTTTATTAAATCCCGATAACGCTCAAAATTAACAAACTCTTCTAATTCTTCTTCTGACTTTTCCTGCACGCGCCTAGATCCAAGATCCCGAATGAAATCAAGGAGAGCACGACCATCAAATCTGATCAAAGGTATGAAAGTCAATTCTAAAATATCAATTGAAATGTTAAAAACTACAAACTTTACAGCGCTAACAATGGAGGATAGTAGAAAAAAATTTGCACCTGTCAATCAAAATATCCTGTTTCCCATTCCATGGAATCCTGAGACAGAAATTATTCATTAGCATAGCACGTAATAATTACATGTTTCATAGAATAAGACAACGCAATCACTAATCAGTTCTCGTTATAGCAATCCATAATCCCCAACCTTCCACCCGCACAACAACCCCCCCCCCCAAAAAACCAAAAAGAAAAAAAGAAAATGCAGAAAAAAGGGCCATAGAACATTTTTAAACCAATATTATATCTCCACGCATTCAAACCTAAGCCATAAGACATCATAAACAGGCTATTATTCTTCCTAAGATTACTGTTATGACAACAAACAAAATTTAATTAAGTTTGCAGGACCACGTGAATCTAAATTTCAATGCTTAAGCCAAATAATTTCAAATCAACGAACCTAAACGTTTCCAAGCAATATAAAATAATAATCCACAACTCGAATTTAGCTTCCGTGCTAAACTAAATAGGAGAGATTACGTATTAACAGCTGAAAACAAACCATAACCTAAACAAACACCCATTGTAGTTCCAAAGCGTCCGCATTTGAGCCCACAAAGCAAATCCAGACAGTAACAAAGGAGCCAAAAAATATGTTAAAGAAAATCAACTTATGAAGATGCAGACACTGACAGGCCCTGCTGATCCTGGATGGCTTGGTAGAGGCCGTCGTCTTGATAGGTTCGACAACGAATGCCAATTGCCTGGATTGATTGCTGAGGATTACCTCTCCTCTTTGCCAAATAAACAGCTCGCCTCTGAGCTCTCTTTCGAGCCGCGTCCATCATGTCATGGACCTTCCTCTCCGACCTCCTCGCCTCATGCCACATCTCCTCTCTTTTTCAGTCCGAAGAATTCCGTCGATCGTGATGATCACAGAAGCCCTTGTTCGGCTTTGATTTTGCGTGCCGATTCCAGCGCGGTGGACGACGGCAACATAAACAAATGACTGGCAACTGGGAAGACACGCTAATTTTCTTTTGCGAATTGCGAACGTTGATTCGGGACCCCTTCTACTTTCACCTTCATCTTTGGACCCGGATCCTATTGATGACACTTACGGCCCAATCAGTCTCAAATTATATCCTCGAAATTAATTGGGCCTGGTGAGACCGTTCGTCATTGTGCTTTACTGCGACCATTACTCCGCTCAACAAGCAACCATGATTCGAGGGGCCACCGATCCTCGAAATTAATACAGTGCAAACGAAGCTCTCAGTCTAATATAAACATATATATGTATGTATGTATTACAAATCTTTTGAGAGGTTAAATTAAAAGTGAGATGCTTGTATTTGTGAAGGGCGACGGGGACAGCCTGGTTGATACCATGACCACTCTGGCAGCCCCAGGTTTTGGTTGTTGGCGATGGTGCTCAATGCACTCTTGTTCGGTGTCCTGACCAAAACACAAATGGTTTGGTCTGATGATGTCTTTCAAGTACCCGCGCCAAGCACCATTGAATTAATTATGGAAGTGATGATTTGGTGATTCATTCAGCCTCAGCGGGTCAGATTAATCGATTGGCTGTGCTGGTTCGTGACGTTCTGGGATGCCCACCCCTCCAATCCTTTTTTAATTCCACAATCATGCTTGCATATACATATACAATTCATTTTGACCGTAATCACATGGTCTGTGATCGTTTATTTATTCCCAGTTGCTCTGGCAACGTACACATCAACCAATCCAAATTGATTGCTCGGTCATAAGTTGAAGTGTTAGAAGTTAATAATAGATGATTGTTGATACTGAATTGAATACACCTGGTCTGATCTTATTGGACACCACCACTAACGTCATGTACATGCATTGTTTTGTTTTTATTAATTGTGCAGTTAAGATATATACGAGGGAAATAAGGGAGCGAGGACGGTGGAGAATTACGTACAGAGATGAGGATGTCCTTATTAACACCATATATCACTTGCGTTCTGTTAATTAAAAAAAGAATTCTATGAACCATTCAGACAGCGGATATATGGTTGAACAGGTAAAAGCATGTGGATGCATGCATGCTTCATCTCACTTCCGCGTACCCACCTTCCATTAATAATTCATCATCATCACCACCACCTGTTCAACCGAAGGCGCGCGGCAGCTTTACGCATGTTTAGTTTAGTTTATATGTATGCATACGCACACGTCTATTCACTGTTTGTTTGATTCCACTTCTTTCAGAAGAAAAGTGAGAGCTAGGCCTAGGCTGGTTCAACCATTCCATTGGTTCGCAGCATTTCAAACTTTGGAAGCTCTTATATATTACTGCTCCATAGATTGCAACGTCACCACAATGCGGATGCAATATGCTTTGAATCCCCAATATTGCCTTGTTCAAAAATAATGGACGCCTACGTTCGTCAGGTTGTTCGCCTCTCCGATTTTCATTTCTTTGCAATCTAACGGTATATATAGTTGCAGTGTATGGTCTTCTTAATTTAGAATTGACCACCGCGTACGGCATAATGAGTCCATATATACAGCAAATAAAATATTAGCTTGAGGTTGGAATTGTAAGCTTTTGAATCACACCCTTTAATTGTTTTATCACAAGTCAAATAACCGATTCCAGCTCTTAGTGTTAGTACCTGTAAAGCGGGTCAGCCCACGAGTTGCGGGCTGGGCGTGCTAGGCCGCCAGGTAGCGGGCTGAAAAACCCCAGCCCGCAGCCCGCCAACTTTTTTTATTTTTTTAAAAAAATAAGAAATAAATTCTTTTTTCATTTTTTACCCCATTTTTTCTATAAGATTTCATATTTATACTATTCTTTTTCAAATTCTATGAATAAGTGTTCATTAATTTCCTAAAAATAGAATTTAATATTACTTTTATCCTTATAAAAAATATTGGGATGAAAAAAGGTAAAAATATATAAAATATAATAATTTAAAAAATTAAAAAAAATAAAAAAAGCGGGCTGGCGGGCCAACCCGCCATAACCCGTGGTGCGGGATGGCAAATGCCAACCCGAGCCCGCCAGAAAATGGCGGGCTGGCGGGTTGGACCCGCGGGCCCATTCCGCATTACCGGCACTACTTAATGTTGGGAATGTGGCTGGTCTATCTAGACCAGCGGGTTGGACAGTCTACCCGCTAAACAATTTTTTTGCTTAGCTTTCTCTTCAAAAACTGCATAGTCATGTAATTCTCTTTCCATAAATAAATTTTTAAAAATGATAGTTTTCAAAAAAATTTAAAAATAAAAATATTAATGTTTTGTTATAATTTTAATTATAGTATTATGAAAAATTGATATGAAAAGTAAAATGTTGATATTATTTATCTGAAAAAATATAATTTAATATTATTTTCTTATTTGTACAAAATATTGAAATGAAAACAGATAAAAATATAAAATATATAATTTTTAGAAACAAATAAAAAAAAGGTAGATTAAGCGGGTTGACATCTAGCCGGTCCAAGTCCATCAGTCAATCCACCAGCCTAGCTAGGCAGCACTCAGCAATGAGGATTTTTCTTGGGCAACAAGCTACGAAGACAGGATTTTCTAATAGGGGGGACGCAATTACTGTTGTTGTTCTTATTTTTTAGGCATGGAACAGGACCTATTAATTAATAATTAATTAATTAATTAGCGGGTAAGATACGTGGGCGGGGGTGGAGGCCAGCAAAGCGCGGAAGGAAAGAGAAGGGAAAATACAGGTAATGATGAGGTGGACGAATCAAAAAGGAGGATGTGTCCGCCACGTCAGCGACTCAATCCCTTAAAGGCAGGCTACCGTGGAAAAGCCACCACGCCTCAACCCTATTACCTAATAAGCCATAGAGTTCTCTAAGCCATCGTGCGAGGTCCCCGGACCTCAGCACAGGCCCCATCCCAAGAGGCTGTGCTCGGGGTCTTCCTCCGCCGTCCCCATGCCTCTCTACAAGCAGAAATCCTGGTCCCCCGACGCCCTCCGCGACGAGGCCTGGCTTCGACGCAAAGACCACTGGAAGAACCGCCGCTCCAAGAGCGTCACCGACGAGGACGTCGACGAGCTCAAGGCTTGCATTGAATTGGGCTTCGGATTCGATTCCTCTCCTGAAGTGGAGCCAGACAAGCGTTTGTCCGACGCTATCCCAGCTCTTGGCCTCTATTACGCCGTCGGCAAGAGTTACGACTCTCTTTTTCCCAAGTCCTCCCCCCCTACCACGTCGTCCGACTGCCACTCCACTCCCTCTCCCTTCGCCAGCCCCCCCTCCACCGTTCCCATCTTCTCCCACGGTATTACTTCATTCCTCGACACTTTTCATTCTACATATTGATCGTCCGGTTTGTTTCTACCGATACTGATTCATGGAATGCTTTTTTTCTTGGTTAACGAAGGCGATAATCCCCAGATGGTGAAGACGAGATTGAGACAGTGGGCTCAGGTTGTTGCTTGTGCGGTGAGTCAAAGTCCACGGGATGGTGATGCCGATCGATGCCGACCATGATGATGAAGGGGTCATTATTAGGAACCTCCCTAGCTGTTTGATCATGGTTCCCCACCCGCCTGGAAACTTTCTATACATGTTATTTTACCGCATAACTAAAAGAAAAGGCCAAATCGCCTGCAGTAATCAAACAATTAAGCTTGTACGAGCGGGATGTTGATTATTAGTTAGTGGGCAACACGGTGCTGCACGCGTCTTTCACAAAACTTTATTCCCTTGGAATGCGAGATCCGTTATAATGCTGGTGTTCATGCTTGCCTAATACCAATAGGAACACTGGTGGCGCGTAGTGTCTTGTGATTACTTAAATTTCGGTGTGAACAAATGTCAAAAGATTCTGTGCTGCTTTTGAAATTCGCTGCCTTCATGTCGGAGCCGAACTGAAGAATTTCGTGGACCGAGTAGGCTATCTAACCAGGAATACGTACGTTAATTCCAGTTAACATAGGGCGCACCTTTGATTGGGTTGGAATTGGAATTGGAATTGGAAATAGGAATAGGAATATGGCTATGCTGGCTATTACTTCTGCTGAGGCTGTCCCTGAGCTGTGGCTTTCACGACATGTCTGGCTCTCTCCCTTTTAGGGAGGATGAGCGGGAATATTCTAGAAGGATCGTCATTCATACGCACCAAGAACTCTTCGAGTGCTATTGCATTAATTTTAATTCTTTCCACAACGCACAGACCCTTCCGTCAATTTTTTTTTCAAAAAATTTGTTTGCTCAATGTGTATATATATGCAGCTTAATTTTTTATTGCACACCCTGAAACAATATTCTAGCCGCTTCACTCCATGGATTCATCTGAGAACACAACATATTCGTTTATAGTTGATTTATGAAGACAACAATATTACTGAATCACTAATTTACCAAAACAACAAGTGCCGTCTAATTAAAACAGGCAAGTTTCTTTTATAACCAGGAGAGTTTTACGATACTTTTGTACTCAAAACAACTGACGTTGGAAAATTAGAAGCACCCGTTTAAAAAAAAACAAATGGGACCCGGTAAAGAAAATTTACAATGCATGCTGGGTGAAAGAATTGAATTGAACGAAATAATTTATTTTGTTCATCGATCTTTATGATTTTAGCCGATATCAATTCCGTATGCATGCAAAATTGTAACTTGCGAGTTTCGAAATTTTACCTGATACTCCGTAAAAACGGATCTCATGCACTATTAATTATTGGTTTGTAACTGTTTCGTTAACTAAATTATTTGAGACGGCTGAGTTGTAGATGGAGGAGCAGAATTACTGGGTGGTAGTTAACCAATGTCCAACATATAATTTTCATCCTGTGCCATTGCATTACACTGAATAATAATTATAAAATCACATTCAATTTATAAAGGAATAAGATATATAGAAGAGCGACTGCCAAAGTTCGCTGCTTTCTTTTAAAGTTATGTGAGTTCAATCTTACAGACTAATTAGGGTCAGAGCATGTCTCAATGATACAAAGGTATTTACATAAGTACTTACAGATCATCAACCAATAAAATCATCATATCAGTAATGGGAGTTGAACTCATGATGTTATGTGCTGTGAATAGGTTGAGGCATCGATTTTTATTTTCTTGTTTTGTGTTCTGGGCTCATGGCAATCGATTCGATTAGTTTTGACCTTCATCCACAATCCAAAATCACAGTTTCAAGTTTGAACTCAATGACACTGGCCATAGCCTATATGGGCTTTACTGGGCCTTCAACGATGCACCGTAATAAACCTATTAATCATTTAAGCGCCCACAGAACGAAGAATCCAAAAGCAAGTTCCGCTCCAATTGGTCACTTTCCCTTAAAAAAAAAAAAACTTTCCCTTGGATTGCAACCTGTAGTGTAAGCTTATGCAGCAAGACGTTGAAAGCATGGTACCCTCATATTTTGGTTGAAAATATAGAAATCAAGAAGAATAGATTGAGAAAGTGAATGTATTATTACAAACTCATGTAGGTATAACACTTATCTACCCTCTTTTGAGGGTGATAAACTAATCCCATTTTGGGGAGTCTTGAAGTGGGAGATCCAAGTTATCCTCCCATTCTCTATGCATTGGTGGGGATTCTTCATCCTCTCACTCTTTGGTGATGATCATACAATCACACACATAAATCATTACATTATGACACTTTATATAGACTTTTGGGTCATTAACTAAGTGATTAACACTAACCACTTTAACTAGCTCATACTTCCAACACCTCCGCTCAAGTTGACACCCCTTAACTCTAGGTGCTCAACTTGCTAATACAAAGAATTACAAGGGAGTGAAGTGAGTTAAACTATACAATTTTAATTCACACAACAATACAAACATTTCTTAGTACTCTTCTTTTCAATAACAAACAATTTCCTCTGTCTTTAGAAGTGTATCAGTACTGGAAATTTTGAACTCCAACGCTTACGCCCATGTCCATTGTTCCCTCTCCTACTTCTTCTCTTCCGGTTTTTTTCTCCTTTCATTCTCTAGTATGGTCACCATACGCACTTTTATGATATCCTTCTTTACATCTTGGATCATCACGGGTTAACAATTTGTGTACAGTTTCTATAACACCATTGCCAACACCACCAACCCCAGAAAGAATTAAACCAATACAGTTCCCCAATCTTATCTTGTAAATCATTTGGAATATCAATATGCCAAAGCTGTATCTTTGACACCATGAGATGCTTGCAACTCATCTTGAACAAGGAAAGGACTCGTGGGGAAAAAGTCCACTCACCTTAATCCTCCATTTGAAAATCCAAAGGAAATTTGGTATAACCTCAAATTACAAGGCAACCATGTCAGATGTCCAGACTATGGGGCTCGAAAGACGATACAGATTCAACACCCTTGGTTGTCAACCAGAATAAATCAAAACTTGAACTTCTTTTTATGCTTTTTTACGACAACGAGTCCAGATCCTCTACTTTCTTCCGCTTTTTGTTTTTCTTTTTGTCTTTTTTTCTTCTTGTTCTTCCTCTTCTTATTACATTCCTTCACTTGAGAAAGTTCATTATTCTCATCTTCAGAAGCCTCAGCGTTAGTGTCACAAAGGATTCTACATGCCGGACACTTCTTTCTGGGTTTGAAGTGCTGCCATCAGGCTCCTTCAGTTTTCTCTCAAGAAACTTCGCTAAAGCCGCCACATTGTTTGTGGTCACCGGTCCACCAGGATGAGCCAATCTCGGCTGAGAATTGGAAGTGCGAGATAGAGAAGGAAGAGGCGCGAATTTACTGCCTCTAAGCGAGTGTCTTTCATCTTCACCCAGAGTTTCGATCTCTTCCACAACTTCTCTCTCCCTTTCTTGAAATGGGGCGGCAAGAATCACACTAACAGCAACCATCGGTTTCATCATGTTGACTAACAGAGCAAAGATTAAGGCTCGTTTCAAGAAACCTCAAAATGCTGCAAAGGTCTTCGAGGGGCAGGAGCAGGAATGACGATAATGGCGGTGATTGAGCGGAGAGCCAAGGAGACGACTCAAAACCAAGAGCCGAATGTCCAGGATCATCAGTATTAGGTAGCCTTATTGGATCTTGATTTTCTGGGCTGGATTCTTGATTGTCAGGCCCTGGTTTCTTGGTTCTCAAACCCATGGCTCTAGGCTTCATAGTTAGA